>JAQZBX010075471.1:0-14603 GCA_029593785.1 Cabassous unicinctus
GAGAGAGAGAGAGAGAGAGAGAGAGAGAGAAAGAAAGAAAAAGAAAGGAAAGAAAGAAAGAAGGAAAGGAAAGGAAAGGAAAGGAAAGGAAAGGAAAGGAAAGGAAAGGAAAGGAAAGGAAAGGAAAGGAAAGGAAGAAAAATGGATGATATGAAGGCATCATGTTACCAAGAAACTATTAACTAATACAAATGCAAAGACAAAGGAGAAAGACTCTCCCATTTGACTGTAGGAGTGTCCAGTTAGTAGAAGGGAATTTAGGAATGGAAACGTTGCTGGGGCTATTTTTTTTTTTTTAAATATCTTCCATCTTCCCCAGTCTCCCTTAGGAAGAAACTATTCATACTCCTTTCAAGACCTGCAAATTTGACCCAATTATTGCATCAGGATCAGGTGTGATGTCTGTGATCACACCATCTTCGTCTGTCAGGAGATAATTAGACTTTTCAGGTGTTTCCTCATGTTCAGTTTCCTCTCCATGGAGAGACCTGTGAAATAAAGAAAAACTCCATTTACCCCCTTGCTTTAACCAACATGTAATGGTAAGATACTTTCCAAAGGACCTCCACACACCCTCCATTCAAAGAAGGCACAGTAAAACCACAGGAGTTCCTGGCTCAGAGTGATTCTGAATTCCAGTGGGGCATCTGTCCCCATTTCCTGGGCCATAGTTATTTCCTTCTACCCTGGCTCATGGCTGAACTTGTTGGATTGTTATTTCCTACTCTGTGTAAACATTTCTTTCCTTTGGGAAATTGTTGTTTCTAGGTTTTGTTCTTTGGCTTTTGTTTTTCACAATGTATTTCTAAAGCTCAATGGATATTTTTATTTCATATTTTCTCTCAGTTTTTCTATGACTATAATTATCACACAGTATTTGTAGATTATGCATGACTCTCACTGGGATGCTCTGTATGTTACCAAAACCATAGGCACAAATCTTGAAAGTAAAGCCCTTTCCACAGGGTTCCTCTCAGTCTTTGAGTGATATTCTCTAGACCATTCATAAAAATAATATATGTTAGTGGAAAAAAATCTGTTACCCACACACTTAAGACCCATAAAGCACATTTTGTTACTCTTTTCTGTGGTCTTAAAAGTATGTATTAGAGCTGTACTCTGGATTTTATCCTTCCTTTGAAATGATTCCTTAATGAGAATCATGAAGTTGCTGAGAATAAAAAGCACCTGGTATTTTGGTATTTGAATTAAGTATGTCCTGGTTACTTTATATTTCCTCTAATTTTTGCCCTCTCTTCACTGAGAAATAAAAGCAGGTGAAGGACTCCAAAATGAGTTGAGGAAACTAGTGGAAAACTAAAGTACCTCAGGGAGGGAAAACTGGGGGAAAAATACAGTGTACACCAGGGAGGTGCAGAAATACATTATGAGCTAAGCATTGCCTGGGAGGATGACTGGGATGCTTGGATGGTGTTCCCAGCATGTCCATCTACCTTATATCTGAGCTTCTCCCCAGGAACCTAGGAATCAGTGTCCAACAGCCTAGAAGCCTGTTCTGGAAGGGTGCTCCTGTCTTTGTGCTTGGCCCCAAAGGTGCACTTAGGCCTTCACTACCAGTAAGAGGAACTCTCATTCCTCAAGCACAAGTCACACTGATGAGAAAGCCATTTCCCACAGGGCAAGCAGGGCAAGGTGCAGGCAGCTGGAGCCATGCTGGACTTCACACACACACATCTCTGAGGAGTTCTGTCTGGCATTTCTGTGAGGACTGTCAGTTAAGCTCAGCCTTCAGGAACCTGTGGCTGTGCAGCAAGGATGAGGAGAGGGACACATTCTTTTTGCTGATCTACCTGCATCACAATACACTATGATGGGGAGCTTGACAATATATAAAAATTGGCTATTTTAGGGAAAAATATGTTGATGAATGATTGATGCATGCTTGATATATTAAAGAAATGTCTAAATTAAATACAAATGGTATTGTGAATGAACTTTGGATGAAAAAAAAGTCATACATTGTTATTCAGCTAGTTTTATCTTTTATATATACTATACATTTTTGAAAACCTGCATGTATTTGTGTGTGTGTGAAAAAAAGTATCACATTAATTTTAAGGCCTTTGCATAAAATCATAATTTATAAGGATCTTTAAGCAAGTGTGTGGGCCTGTTCCTTGATGCCACATGAGATGGAGAGAAGAAAGTGAGGTCCTTGGATGATGCACTTATGTCCATGCCAGGAGTTCCCACTTCCTCCTCCTTTTCCCTGAGAACATGGGCCTCTATGTGATGGTGGGTGGTCACAATTTCATCTGGGGATTCTCAGACTTGAGCTGACAGAATTACCTTCACAAAGACAGTAAGTGTATGTTCTGTTCACACTTTCAGGCATATTCAGAAAAAGGAGAAAAAATCCCACATTATACACATAACATTTTATAACATATGAATGCATATATGTATGTTCACATGCAGGGAATAACAATAAAAATATGTTCTGAGCTTGCATCTTGGATATATCATAGCACTGCCTAGAACCGATGAACTTGAATGCAGAATATTGCAAGGTGGTTATTCAAAAATATTAATTAATTGAATTAAAAGTAAAAAAAAATTAATTGAATTAAAAGTAAAAAAATTAAAATTATATTAAGCAGATATTACTGCATTGAAAGAAGCAACAGAGGCAGTGAAACAATAGTAGTGTCACTGAAGTCTTCCATTTTGATGGAAGAGTTTGGGAATTAAGCACAATATCTGGTGCCAGGTAACAATCATGCAAGGCTGGGAGAGACACTTATGAGATAGAAGTAGAGTGGCAGAGGGGCATAGCTGCACAGGGTAAGCCAGGAACTCATACTAGACACCATGGGGCTGTCAGATAAATATTTTGTGTTGCCTCAGAAAGCATGAGGCAATGAATTCTCCCAATTCCTTCTGTAGCATGGGACAGCAGAATGTAATTTTCATGGAGGAAGTGGACCAGAATATGAGTAAATACTTGAAGAATATATGAAGATTTTTATTCATGGAAGTGGTTTCTAGAATTACAAATACATTCTGTTAATGGTGGAAGAGCATGGTGTACAGTATTACTGTGGGGAGTAGAAAGTACAGGGCACTGTGAGAGGATAGTAGGACAGGAAAGTTGACCCTGGGAAGATGTGCTGATTGATGAAGTCATCATGAGAATAGTTTTTCAGTTGTGGAGTGCTGTGTAATAAAAGCTACACATAGAGTTAAGGCTATTATGAAGACCTACAAGCTGAGACCATGGCCTCACCATTGATTAAAACATGAGTTTGTACTTGGAGATAGGAATCATGTTTTCATCCAAGATGTGCCAGCAAAGGAAGCTCCAGGGAGAAAGGCACCTTGAAGGTGAACCTGAATGGTGCTGACTCTTCAGTATTTAAAGCACACCTAGCTTTTCCTTTCATATTGAGAAATGAGACATAGATGGGGTGTTTCTAATCATGATGTCCCTGAGCCAGCCCAAGTGCCATTTAATTCAGCATCACATGTTGTGTCTATTTGGTCAATGGTTTATTGTCCTTCAATGGAGATGATTCACCAATCAGAGATTTCCCAGAAGTCACTTGGACAGAAATAATTTCTGAGGTGATCTTCATGCTTTAAGTCCTCCTTGTCCCACAGGACTAACTCTGCTGTCCTTTGCTAGGTACCAACTATGACTAGGTTGCCTAACACCTGAAAATTCCTTAGAAGAGCTATATCTCTCCATTAAAGGATGCCTTCACTATTATTAAAATTATAGCTTTAGGAATTTTAAGGGTGTGAAAAACACCACTATAGCAAATGGAAAAGTGACTGTGTGATATCAAACCACCTTTCTTAAGAAAAACTGTATAAATATTTATCACAAGATTGCTAATGTTTTATAGGATTTGAACCAGTAATAATACTACCAGAATGAAGTTTTGAGGCAATTATCAGTGATAATACATGAACAAAAGTCATTTGGTTGTGCAGTCATTTTGCCACTAGATATGTCAAGGTGTTCCATGTTTCTACCTTGAGGAAATTGTAAAGAAAAAATAATTATTATTCTGTTCAAATGTATGCCATTTTATTTGAATGTTAAGATTGTGTTGCTAATATTTAGTCTACTTAGCATTGTGGTACTTCAATTTCAAGTATTTACATTCTTCAAGACTTTTGGAAATTATTTACACTGGAATAGAGCCTGGGTACATTTTCATTCTCTGAACCAATCTTCACAAAATAACATTGTGTTATATGACATCAGAGTGCAACATGCTTGGTTCTGGAAGTGGAGTGTTGGATGAAACACATTCCTTCCCAGGTACTTAGTATCCAATTTAGGAGATGAAAATATAGTGTCATAGTCTATAGGAAAGGAGGAGTCAATGGAACCTCACAACAAATACTTTGCATGAAAGAAGAGAAAAACAGTTCTTAAGAGGTAATAAAGCATGAAAATATGGAGAATGCAAAAAAATTTCAGGTAAAACATCACCAGATAATAGAAAATGGTTGATTAATAAACCTTGTAGCCAGAATTTCCAGAAATGTTTGGAAAAAAATGTCCTCAACTTGACCGGGGTCAGTGCCATGCAGAAACTTCAGGTAAATGGCTCAAGCTAACTCCAGGATGTTGGAACTAACCCTGAGAACACCAGAAGTACAAGAGAGCTTTCACCGTCTAATCAAACTCTCCCTTTGTCAGAACTAACCTAGAGTATAAAATTATTTAAAATATATTCCTTTTCTAGTGAATATTTTATTGAAATAAAAAACAAGGGATTATATATACATATATGTGTGAATACATGTAACCATTACTAGAAACAGGACAGTGAACACCTCCAATTTCTCTCCTGTACCTCTACAACTCATGCCTCCAGGCCTTCCCTTTGCTCCAGGCAATATTTGATTTCCCTTTTTAAATAGGTTTGTTGAGTTACACCTTAAAGGTCAAAGATTTAAAGTGTATAATTCCAAGGTATTCATTTTATTCATCTATATGCATCACCATCACCAGAGCCCATATTAGAAAGAATTCATTGCTTCACTATTTTAACTTGTATAACTTCTCTTCATTCTCTCCTGAATCCCATTCAACTCCGTGTTAAGTCATCTCCTTCAGGTCTCTTCTGAGTCAGATGAGGAAAGGCACCAGGGGACGTGCTGGGGCCACCAGGGCACAGAACAATTGCCAAAGGGAAACTCATGACCTCTTCTCTCTTCCTTGGGGACAATCTAGGCTCTGCCAAAATCTGATGGGCATTTTCTTTAAAAATATAACTTGTGATTGTCAGAGTCAGGAAAGGAGCCAGAAACTTGAAGCTGGGGAGGTGAGATGAGAGAGGAAGCCCAAGGCTGTAGCAGGAAGCCCCTTCCCTGCCTCCTCTGCCCCTGCTCCTGGGAAAAGCTTATGCTTGTTGGTCCTAATCCCACTTAGCCCTGCCCCCTCCTGGGCTCCCTGGAGGGCAGACCCATTTCTGCTCTCACACTTGCTCCTTCATTGCCTTTGCCTTCTAGCCTTCTAACTACTGAGTCCTCAGATCTCAGGTGTTTCTGTTACAAGACATCAGGTTCATGAGATTTTCTTGGGAATGGCGCTCAGTTTTCCACCATCGCAGTGAGTACATATGACTCTTGATGAGGCACTTTGTGCTGCAGTTGTTTATGTGATTTCAGCATTTTCCCAAGATAGAGGCACTCACTTGATCTGCATACCTGCACAGGCAATGACACAGGACCATGGACCCCATTTTTTCTATGTTTCTCTGTGTATTCATATAAAATGTGGTTGGAAGAGCTATAGATCAATACCAACCAGAAATTCCAAAACATTCAGACTTAATTGGTCATTGTAGGTCAGTGATATTACTCCATGATAAAAATCATAATTTATTTTAATGTTAAGTCATTACTTAGAATCACTACTTACACAAACAATAAAAACATTAATAATAAATGAGAGAAACACACTTGGTGCAGTGAAGGGAAGGAATGGAGTAGTTTAAATATGTCAATTCCATCATTTTCCATGTGAGTATCACTGTAGAAGACAGGAAGCTCTTATAGTCTATGAAGTTGGGTGAGCTGAACCTCCTGAATCAGGCATAGCTTTCTCACAAGCAGATGGGGTAGAGACAGAGGAACAGCTTGAGCCATAAAGCCAATTTATAAAGCATGTTCTAGTGTGTTAGCTATGGGCTGCGGAATGGATTTCCTGGGTATGGGGAGGTGGGTGAGATGAACATGGTGGACCTCAAGGGGGTGGCACATGGAATGGGGGGAAAGGATTGAGAGGCTAGGAGGCACAAGGGATATAATGTCAACAAGACATTCATGTCTTTCTGGATCCAAAGCAGAAGGTGTCATGATGGAGAAGGTGGTGGCTGTGGCCATACAGTCACTGGATTTAGGCCCAGTGTGAGGGGAGAACAGGAGTGCAGAGTCAGGACAGAGAGGAAGGACCATGGGCTTGGGGATCCCAGTGCTCATTCTTTAAAGAGCTATTTCAGAAGCAGATCCTTACAGCCACCTGCCTAGCCTTCCATCAAAACACTGAATATATATCAATCAGAATGAAAAAAGGTGATGTGGGGTGTTCCTAGGAGAGGAAACACTGGCCCCAGGATGTAACCCCTCCTTACCACACACTTTCCCCATCTATTTTCTCTGACCTGTAGATTGGATGTCATCACCCTTGTCCTGCAGTGGGAGCCAGGCCCAATGAATACAGTACTCAGGAATTCTGCCTGAAAAAATTAGTTAAATTGAGTAAATCATAATAGAGATTTATTTAGTGTAAAAAAATCACAGTTCTTACTTGAGAGAGCACATGATTGGAGGACAGTTTTGGTGAGAAGGCCAAGGCTTTGCAGAGCCAGATACAAGTAAAGAAGTCTCAGGATTCTATATGACAGGAGGACAAAGTTGACCAAAGTTCTTAAGAGAAGCAGCTTCTGTGCTGGGATAGAAAGGTCACTGGGAAGGTAGAAGATGTTGTCATTACATGGAAGGCACCATGTACTCCAGGGAAGGGACTGGCATGAAAGCATCTCCTAAAGTTAGTCACTTTAGAAAATGTTCAGCTGGCTCTATGGGAGTTTTCAGGGTGGCAAAGAGAGTCCTGTGAAAATATTCACATGGCTTATGATCCTCATATAATATCAGTGAACAGAGAGGTGAATCAAACTGTGGAGCTGTGTTTGTGGCATTGGTTGGGTGGATAATTGTGTATGAGGGGAGAAGGAGAAAATGAAACTCATGGAAAGAGAAAGAGGCCTGTGGAAAGAGAGGGAGGAGTTTGGATCATTGCCAGGTAGGATCATGGCTTTCCATGTGCTCTAGATCCAGGTGGTGGCACTGAGGTATCAGGGTTGGTAAGAAATATTGGGCTATTTTCAAATAATATAACATATTGCTGTCCTGGGGATGGGAATTCAACATATCAGTTTGGGGGGACACAATACAACCAAAAGCACTCTTTTGTGTTGTTTCATGCTCCACAGGTGTACAGTGAGGGAAGTAGTTAAGAACCAGTAATTTTTTTTTTTAATTGCTCCAAGAACTTACTGGTAAGGTGTTGTATTAGTGAGGATTCTCTCAGGAAACAAAATCAATGGAGATATCTGTCAATAATATGAGATTTTAAAAGAGTCTCTCATACAACCATGGGGATGCACAAGTCCAGGTTCCGCAGGCAGGCTGCAAACCAGGGGCACCAATGAAAGTCCAATGAAAGGTCCTTGATGAGTTTCTGGGAGAAGTTGGCTGTCCAACGATGAGCTGGGAAATTCTCTCTGAATGTTGAAATCACTTCCCCTTTTAAGGCATTCAACTGATTGGATAAAATCATCACCCATTGATGATGCAATCTCCCTGATTGATGCAGATGTAAAAACACACTGGTGATTGAAGCCAATAAATGCTCTTGTATTACAATTAGCCCAGTGCTTGCTGGACCAAACACCTGGACACAATTACCTGGCCAAGTTGACACATTAGCCTAACCATCACAGGTGTGGACTAAAGAGATGGGCCTTTGGAGGGTGTCAGTTCATGATGTGATAATAAGTATGCTAACACATAGAGCATTCCTGAAATGAACTTGTGAGGGGACTCGAGATGATTTACAACCTGCATCAATGTACTGGGCATCATGATTGGATAACTGAGAAATAAACCTCAAATATGAAAGTCTGTCCTTGATTTTAGCTCCACAGTCAATAACTCCCTCATTCTGCCTGCTGCAGCACATGGGAAACACATACCTCTACCTAAGAGTACATTCTTCTGGCTTCAGTCAGAACTGCCTGCATGAGGGATCCCTTGTTGGGAGTGAATATGAGGAGATCCTCTGATCTAACAAGTGGCCACTGTCATAGTCCACTATGATTTAAACCAGGGGTTCTTAACCATTTTTGTTCCATTGACCCCTCTGCCAGTCAGGTGAAAACCAGGGATCCCTTCACAGAATGTAGCAGCATAGTTTATAACACTCAGCATTGGCATGTCTTTCAATTAAATTTTAGTATTATACAAAATTATGTTTTATAACTTTTTCCTAATTTCAATACCTGATAACTGAACATGGTTCAACATCTGTTCAAACATAATTTTCAGCAAACATTTAGAAATTTGAGTTTTCCTACAGTGTAATACAACCATCTCCACCGTCCTTACCAACCTTTGGCAGGCAGTTATCCACTGCGCTCAGAACATGCTACATCAAAATAAAAATCATACTAAGTCCACAAAATACTCTGAATTATTTAATAAATATATCTCACCCACACAAACACATCCCAACAAGAATAATGTTTTTAATGCTAAAATAAATTACAAAGGAAATTCGTTACATATATTGAGATACAATTACTAAAACAGAAAATATATAATACTATACATATATGCTTCTCTCTTAACACATTGAATAATAATCCAATAAATCAAAACTATAGGGAAAAAAGAGACAAGATGGCATCGGTTTAGGGGGGCACCCGCTGACTAGCTTTCTGAGGATGGCCGATTGTGGACAGGGTCCTCCTGAGGGTCTGCGCTGTGGGCACGTGAAGCGAGAAGCTTGGGACATCTAGCAGCAGGCAGATCGATGGTGTGGATTGATTGGTAGAAATTCGTGAGTTTTAAGCCTGCCTGTGGTGGTTAACACAGACGGCTGAGCCCCAACCACAGGGAAAAAGGCTGTTTTGACCTGTGAATCACACACCCAAAACTCCCGCTCCCAGTGTGGGGGAGCATTCTCTGAGAGAGGGAGGGTTCTGACAGAAGCTGGAGAGGAGTTTAACTTCTGTGGATTTGGCTGCCTGGACCCCCACCTAGCTTTGGGGAGCAGATAAGCCAGCTTGAAGCAATGCAAGGCTGAGGAGAGAGTTTTGTTTGACTGCTTGCATGTGTGGTTGTTTGCTTTGCCTTCCTCTTTCCTCCCCGCTTTCTTTTTTCCCTTTTTTTTTTTTTATTAGGTGCTGCTAGCTTGCCTCTTCTTTGCTGTGCTTCTTCTTCAGTGATTTCCCATTCTCTGTCTATACTGATTTTGTATCCCAAGTTATCTCTTATCCTTCCTTCATCTTTCTGCCTTCTGCTTTCTATTGTGGATCTTACACATCACATTTTTTCATTAGCTCACAACTAAAGGATGTCAATTTCTATTCTATCTATTTTGTTTTCTGTTTTTAAATTAATATTAGCATTTTCCTTTCAGCCTTTCTTTACTCTTTCTCTCCCTCCTCATCATTCTAGCCTTCTAAATCATTATATATATATTTCTCTACTTGGTTTCCCAGTCCATTGTAGGTACTCCACTTTTCTTCCTATTACTCTACACTGCCTACACGAGTTAAATATTCATTTCACTAAGTCTTATTTGGCCCCTCTTCTTTTATCAATATTACTATTATCCTTCTTCCTTTCTCACATCTTTCGATTCCTCTGGCACTAATCTTTTGCCTTCAAGGTAACATAGAAAGAAGCAAGGAAATAAAACAAGAAGAAAAAGTACCAAAGAGAAAACTTTACACACACACAGAACCACCAGCTAAATAAAACTCTAGAGGAGACAGAGAAGCTAATCAAGTGAATAAACCCATCAAGATAAAATGATGACTACAGGACAACAAAAAATTACAAACCACACTGAGAAACAGGAAGACATGGACCAGTCCAATGAACAAACTAAAAACCAGGAATATATGCAGAACATTGAACAACTAATCAAAGCTTTCCAAGCAAATATCATGAACCAATTTAATGATGTGAAGGAAGAGATTAAGGATATAAAGAAGATACTGGGAGAACATACTGAAGAAACTGTAAACATATACAAAAAGATAACGGATATGATGGTGATCAATGGCACAATCCAAGAAATCAAAAACATGCTAGATTCACATTGCAGCAGATTTGAACAGGCAGAAGAAAGAATTAGTAATGCGGAAGACAATACATCTGAAATCAAACAGATAGTAGAACAGATACACACAAAAAAATAGAAAAAATCCAGCAGGGACGCAGGGATTTAACTGACAACACAAAACGCTCAAACATACGCATTATGGGCATCACAGAAGGAGAAGAGAAGGGATAGGGAACAGAAGGAGGGTTGAAGGAAATAATGGCTGAAAACTTCCCAACCCTATTGAGAGAGCTGGATGTGCAGATCCAGGAAGCAAAGTGCACCCCAAACAGTATAAATCCAAACAGGCCAACTCCAGGACATATACTTATGAAAATGTCCAATGCTCAAGACAAAGAGAAAATACTCAAGGCAGCAAGAGAAAAGAGAACTATCACATACAAGGGGAGCACATTAAGATTAAGTGCTGACTTCTCATCTGAAATCATGGAGTCAAGAAGACAGTGGTATGACATAGTCAAAGAACTAAAAGAAAAAACTTTGAGCCACGAATTCTATATCCAGCAAAACTGGCATTCAAAATTGATGGAGAGTTCAAAATATTCACAGATAAACAGAAAGTAAGAGATATGTCAGTAAGAAACCTGCACTTCAAGAAATACTAGAGGAAGTTCTACAAGTTGATAGGAAAAATCAAGGGAGAGAGAGCTGGAGGAGAGTTTAAAAACAACTAAAAAAAACAAAAACAGAAACAAAACAACATATGACATACATTAACTCAAAGAAAATATGGCTGAAGTAAGAAATTCATTGCAAGTGATAACACTGAATGTTAATGGATTAAATTCACCACTCAAGAGACACAGATTGGCAGAATGGATAAACAAATATGATCCATCCATATGCTGTCTACAAGAAACCCACCTTCGACCCAGGGATTGATGGAGGCTTAAAGTGAATGGCTGGAAAACCATTTTACAAGCTAACAATAGCCAAAAACGGGCAGGAGTAGCTATTCTAATATCAGACAAAATAGACTTTAAATGCAAAACTATCGTAAGAGACAAAGATTATATATATTACTATATATTAGCAAAACGGGTAATCTCTCAAGAAGAGAGAACAATCATAAACATATATGCACCTAATCGGGGAGCCTCAAAATACATGAATCAAACCTTGGAAAAACTAAGTGGAGAGATAAATGCCTCTACAATTATAGCAGGGGAATTGAACACACCATTATCATCCTTAGACAGAACATCTAGATAGAGAATCAATAAAGAAACAAAGGCTCTCGACAATACATTAGAGGACTGGACTTAATAGACATATACACAACAATACACCCAAATTTATATTCTTCAGAAGGATTTATATTCTTCTCGAGTGCACATGGAACATACTCCAAGGCTAGGCCATAGAACAACTCTCAATGAATTCAGAAAGTTTGAGATTATACAAAGTAATTTCTCTGACCACAATGGAATGAAATTGGAAATCAATAAGGGCCAGAGAAACAGGTTAGGCACAAGGATATGGAAGTTAAACAACACACTCTTAGACAAACAGTGGGTCACGGAGGAAATCTCAAAAGAAATCAGCAACTGGCACAAACCTCCAGTGTGTTACTACCTCTGGTGAAACATCAGCCTCTATTATGACTCTATCCTCATTATTACTATCTAGTTTGATCCACATTTACTCATTTCAACAGATACTTGACCATCATTTTAATTATTTCTTATCAACATCTTACTATTGAAGAGAGGAGAAAAAGATGGCATCGGCTTAGGAGGGCGACTGCGAGACCTCCCAGATCACAGCAGAGAGTTGACGGGGTGTGGCACGGGTGTCTGTGCTGTGGGTGTGTAGAGTAAGAAGCTTGGGACATCTATCTGGACAGATCGATGGTGTGGACTGAACCATAGAGATTCGTGAGTTTTAAGCCTGCCTGTGGCGCTTAACACAGTCGGCTGACCCCCACACTTACGGGGGGAAAAAAAAAAGCCGGCTGGAACAGCGACTCCCGTCACTCCGGTAACTAGCTGACCCGACCCGCTGGGAGGGGGCATTTTATGAGGGGGGAGCTCTGGTAAGAGAGCTTTATTGTCTGGGGATTTGGCTTCCTGAAGCCCCCCGCAACTTAGACGAACAAAACAGATGCAGTGAATTGGGACCTGGAGGAGGGAAGTGGTTCATCTTCTAGTGAGTTTAGTAGCAGAGCAGGCCAGGGATTAGCCCCAGCCCGCGGAGCAGGGAAGAGAGGCAATCCCCAAAAGAGGGAGAGTTCTGACAGAAAGCAGAGAGGGGATATTTTAGCTGTCGATCTGGCGGGCTGGATGCCCTCATAACTTTGGGGAGCAGATAAGCCAGCTTGAAGTAGTGCCAGGCTGAGGGGAGAGGCAAATCTGCAGTTAACCTCATTTACATGCAGCCCCATGATGCAGGGGCTCTGATCCAGAAGGGCGGAGTCTGCCAGAGACTGCCGTTTTTAGCGTTCTATGAATCAGACTTTTGCATCCCTGGGGAATGCAGAAATTGGGAAGTACTTGATTAGTTTCCAGGACCCCAGTTAGAGACTCTTCTGTGAGGGGGGTTGTCTAGAGAAGGACTTATTTTTGGTCCTGTATTATGCCAAAAAATAAATAAATAGATAGACAGATAAATAAATAAATAAATAAATAAATAAATAAATAAATAAATAAATAAAACGGTCCCTTTAATAAATGAAAAACAAATTCTTTTTAATTTAGTTTAAGAGCCAAAAGCTTCTTCAGGACCTGCATGCAAAACCCTGTGGGGAAATTGTTTGATAAACACAAGCAGGCTGAGAGAATCCATGGGACCCCAGGGAATATTGATCCCTATTAGCTTTGTTTGACTGCTTGCCAGTGTGATTGCTTCCTTTTTCTCTGTTTATTTCTTGCCTCTTGCTTTTCTTTCCTCTTTCCTCCCCCCTTTTTTCTTTCTTTCATTTTTTTTAAAAATTAGGTGCTCCTAAGTTCTCTCTTCTTTGCTGTGCTTCTTCTTCAATAATTTCCCATTCTCCCTATATATTGATTTTGTATTCCAAACTATCTATTATCCCTCCTTCATCTTTCCACCCTCTGCTTTCTGTTGTGGCTATTAAATTTCACATTTTTTCCAGACGCCCACAACTCAAGGGTGTCAATTTCTATTCCCTCTATTTTGTTTTTCTCTTTCTTTATTAATATTAACTCTTTCCTTTTAGCCCTTTCTTAATTCTTTCTCTCCCTCCTCATAATTCTAGCCCTCTAAATCATTATATATATACTCCTCTATTTGGTTTCCCAGTCCATTGTAGGTACTCCACTTTCTCTCCTATTACTCTACACTGCCTATTTGAGTTAAATAATCACTTCATTAAGTCTTATTTGGCCCCTCTTCTAACTTTTAGCAATATTACCATTATCCTTTTTCCTTTCTGACATCTTTTGATTCCTCCAGACCTAATCTTTTGCCTTCAAGGGAACATAGAAAGGAGCAAGAAAATAAAATAAGAAGAAAAAGTATCAAAGAGAAAACTTTACACACACACAGAACCACCAGCTAAATAAAATTCTAGAGCAGAGAGAGAAGCTAATCAACTGAATAAATCCATCAAGATAAAATGATGACTAGGGGGCAACAAAAAATTACAAACCACACAGAGAAACAGGAAAACATTGACCAATCCAATGAACAAACTATAAACCAAGAACTGAAGCAGATCACTGAACAACTAATCGAAGCTTTCCAAACAAATATTATGGACCAACTTAAAGAAGTGAAGGAAGACATTAAGAATATAAAGAAGACACTTGGAGAACTTACTGAAGAAAGTGTAAACACTCCCAAACAGATAATGGATATGATGGTGACGAATGCACAATCCAAGAAATAAAAAAGACGTAGGATCACATGGCAACAGATTTCAACAGGCAGAAGAAAGAATTAGTGAAGGGAAGACAATACATCTGAAATCAAACAGATAGTGGAAAAAAAAGACAAAAAGATAGAAAAAATCCAGCAGGGACTTAGGGAATTAACCAACAACACAAAAGGCTTAAACATATGCATTATGGGCATCCCAGAAGGAGAAGAGAAGGGAAAGGGAACAGAAGGAGTGTTGAAGGAAATAATGGCTGAAAACTTCCCAACCCTATTGAGAGAGATGGATGTGCAGATCCAGGAAGCAAAGCGCACCCCAAACAGTATAAATCCCAACAGGCCAACTCCAAGACATATACTTGTCAAAATGTCC
>JAQZBX010075472.1:0-14593 GCA_029593785.1 Cabassous unicinctus
GAAAACTTACTACTAATGTAACATGTGGATTGTAGTAAACATAATATTGTAATTTTTTGAAGCTATAGCAAAGAAGATATATCAATATTAAAGGACAACACTAGAGGGGTATAAGGGGTCATGGGATTTTTCCTTTTGGAGTAAGAAAATATTCTAAAATTGACTTAGTGAAGGCAGCAGAACTCTGTGGTGAATATGAGTGCCACTGAGTGTACACTTTGAATGGATTGTGCAAGCATGGGACTGTATAACACAATGAATGCTGTGGTGGAAGATGGACTGGTTAACCAAATATGAGAACATTCTCTCATGAATGATATGGCTATAATACTAATACAGGGTGTCAATAACCAGGTGGGTTGGTTAAAAATTACATCAAATGTAAGATATTGGCTATAGTTAGTAGTAATGTTTTCATGATGCTCTTTCATAGTTTGCAACAATTGTTTCACAACAATGCAAGATGTTGGTGGTGGGGTGATGTATGGGAGCCCTTTATGATGATATGCATGTTTGATATTTTCACAACTTTTACTATACACTTATTGTTTATGGATGTTCAGTATGAATGATAAACTTCAACTAAAAAGTTTGTAAATTTTTTTAAAAAATTAAAAATCATAAGAAAGGAAAAAAGTTCACATCACTGTCCATTGAAGCCAATGTCAAATTTATTTTTACTTTAACCTTACTTTAACCAAACAATATTATCCTTAACCATAAACCTAACCCAAACATAACTTTAACCCTTATACTAACTTACAGCCCCACCTAACCCAAACCCTTAATCTAAACATAATATTTATCCCTAAACCAAAGTATAACCCTAACCCACCTCCTAATTCTAGTTATAACCCTAACCTTAAAAATAACACAATCCTAAGCCTAACCACAGGCAGAATCTTAATCTAACCCTAACCCTCACATAAATATAAACTTTATCCTAAACATTACCGTAACTCAAAGCCTTATCATAATCCTAACCATAAGCAAAGTTAACAATAACCCTAAACTGAAACTTAATGCCAACACACTTTTCCCACAATTAAATGTCTACAATAAACCCTAATCCTATCTTTAAATCTAACTCTGATGACACCCTAAACTTAACCCTAAACTGATTTACCTCAACTCTAACATAATCCCTAATCCTAACTATAATCCACACCCTAACCCAAGTGCTAATGTTAAACTAAACATTGACCTTAACCCTAACCCTATTTCTAATCCAAAAATTTATACTAATTTTATTTACACACACTCAATGCCCACCAAACATATACTCTTCCTTTTCCCTCCTCCCATCCTCTGATAACTTCTAATCTACTTTCTTTCTGGATTTGCTATTCCTAGACATTTCTCATGAATAACATCATACAATATTTATCCTTTTGTGTCTTGCTTATTTCATTGAGAATACTGTTTTTAAGGTTCTTCTATGGTTCATGATGTCTCAGAACTTCTTTCTTTTTAGGTTCAAGTAATATTCCATTGTGTGTATATACCATGTTTCATTTATCCATTCATTTGTTGACACACACTTGATTGTTTCCAGCCTTTTGCTATTGTGAATAATGTTGGTATAAACATTCATGTACAAGTATCTATTTTAGACCCTGTTTTCCCTCTTTGGGGGTATATACCTAGAAGTGGAATGGCTGCATCATATGGTAATTCTCTATTTAATTCTTTTGAGGAACTGCCATATTGCTGTTTTCCACAGTGATGTACGATTTTCATTCTCACCAACAATGCACTGGAGTTCCAATTTCTCCATGTCCTCCCTAATGAACACACATTTTCATCCTTATTTTCTTAAATATTAGCCATCCTAGTGGGTGTTAAGTTGCATCTCATCATGGTTTTGATTTGAATTACCCAAATGGGCAATGTCATTTAACACCTTTTTATATGCTTATTGTTCATTTGTATATCTTCTTTCAAAAAATATCTATTCAATTCCTTTGTCCACTTTTTATTTTGGTTGTCATTTGGTTGTATTATGAAAGTTCATTATAAATTCTGAATACTAAGCCCTTTTCCAATATGGTCTACAACTATTTTCTCCCATTTTGTAATTTAACTTTTCACTTTCTTGTTAATAACCATTGTTGTACAAAAGTTTTAATGTTGATAAGGTCATAATAATCTATTGTTATTTTTGTTACTTGTGCTTTTTGTGTCATATCTAAGAATACATTACTGATCCCAGGTCATGAGGATTTGCCCCAATGTTATCTCAATGCAGAAATTTTTTGCCTTGCAAGAAATCACCTTTTCACCCACAAGATCTTAACACCCTCCCTTAGACAACTAACAACTAGGTTTCTAAATTCTGAAAGGGTGTATTCCTTGAAGGAACTGCAGGACCTACCCAACATGTATCAGTATCAGACAGAAGATCAAATGTGGGACTGGATCCTGAAGGTGAACAATCAAAGGGTGTCATTTTGATGAGGAAGAATTTATTCATGAGAGCTTTCTTCCATGATACAGGAGTAAATCCTGGCAGGGACAAAGAGATGATGCTATCATAATGTTAGGATGGCTCTTGAACTCTTGGAGAAAGGACTTCATCAAAATGCTCACTCTAGGATAATGATATCATGTTAGACTAGGTGAGCAAGAATTGCCTTGTAGGCCTTAGTGTTACAGATTGTGGGAGTTAAATAATTTGATATCAGTGATATTGTTTCAGGAGTTGCAGTTGGGCTATACTCAGATGTACCCTCTTAAGTAGAGGGCAAATTACCCCATTTCATGTCGCCCACTATTAACAAGGAAGTACAATACCTGGTAGGCCTCTTTGAGTTTTGGAGCAGCATTTTCCACACTCGGGAGCAATGCTTCAATGCTTTAGCCAGGTAACTGGGAGTGTTCAGTTTTTAAAGGGTCCCTGCATCAGGTCCAGGCTGCAATGAAAGTAGCCCTGCCACTTGGGCCATTCTAGCCAGCAGACCTATGCATTTGAAGTTGTTGGCATTGCCTAGTAAACTCCTCCACCATCACTCCTCTAAAATGTTCATTGAAGAGGTGGGAGTCTAAGACAGTGGAATTCCATTTCCATATGCAAAGGCTCCAATGTGAAGTGAAACCCCTGAGGCAATGGAGAAACTAAGTACCCCTGTGACCTTCCCCAAAACCAGGAAAATGGAGCCAAAAATTAAAAGAAATGCACAGGGAGACCTTAGTGGACATCTGCCTTGAATGTCTAATTCATTATAATTCATATCAGGGAGATGGGGAGGACTTGTTTAAATGGTTTATAAACAGCAAAAAATATGAATGAAGTTTACATTTGTTTTCAAACAATTTGCATAGAAAATATAAAGGTTCTTCTGCAACTTTAACCCAGTGTTCCAGACTAGCCAAGAATAAAGATAAAGCTGGAATCATGATATCAGCTGTAAAATCATGTTTTGGGCTCTTCCCCCACATACCAGGGTATACCACCATTTCTCCCTTCCTGCTCCAGCTTCCTAGGGTTCTGACTGCTGCCAGAGCAAAAGTTTCCAATGTCCTTGCAGATGCCTGCTGCAGAGTATAGCAAGACCACCTGCATGGACTTGACTCTTCCTTCATTACAGTCTTTCCCCCAGGATGGGAGGTTGGCCCAGGACAACCTGGGTCATACACACTAGGTGTTACCCTGCAGTGGAATATCTTGTGACTTGATACTCAGAGGGAATAACATTTAATGATAAATCCCTATGATAAAATTATTTTCAGTACTAATAATGCTATGACATGAAATGAATAGTATAATGGCCAGAAAAGAAATTGTTGTGGCAGGTGAAATGAAAACCCAAGTGGCACAATGAGGGTGGATGAATGAACTTTTATTATGTGCAGACTCAGAGGAGAGTCAAGTCTCCAAAAACTCTGAGTGCCATGTCTTGGTTTTCATAAGTTTATATTGGAACTCTAAGCAGGCAAATTCCTAAGCAAGCAGGCAGGAGTATTACAAAAGCAAAAGGAGTGAGGTTAGCTTATCTTCCTAAAGCAGAGGGCTACTAGGGAGGAAAAGAGTGATTATCTGTTTAGAGTTGTAAATTCCAGTTGAAAGGGCAGGCAGGGAGTGCTTATCTTCCTAATGTGTATTCCAGGTAGAAAAGGGAAGAAGAGAGAAAAGGGACCAAGGGGAGCTTATTTTTCTAAAGCTGTGGATTTCTGCTGAGGGGAGTTAGGGCCCTGGCATTTTCTTTATCATCCCCACCTCCTTGATGCCCTTATAATTCTTTATGGGCCATCATCTGCTAACATGGGGATTTTTCTGTAGTCCCCAAAGGCTGATATTTAACATGAGGCATTACTTGGTGTTTTAAGGCATTTAAGAGGGAAGTGATGTATTGTGTTAGGTACTGTAGAATGCATGGCCTGAAAGCTAAGAGTAAGAAGACTGAGGCTATTACTGGCATGAATGGCAAAATCCAGGAATGGAGATACTGGAAGTAGTTCCCATTGACAGATGCCTGGTATACATGGTTTAAGTGGTCTTTGACTCTTTCTTTATTAGGGCCACCTTGTCCCTAACTATCCCTGAGGAATTTGCATAGAAACAGCATTCTTCCCCCAGGGACTGGAAGATCCACCGTGAACCGACAGTGAGTAAGTCTAATCCTCACCTGTTTCGTAAAACCACTTCTGCCAATGAGTCTATTTTGTCTTGCAACCCATTGAAAGCCCCCAATATTTCTTCAAGCTCATTTGATATTTCCCTTTGCTAGGGTCTGAAAGCCCTCCTGGCCAAATGAGTGAGGACCCAGCTACTGCTGTGTTCCCAACTATTCCTAGTCCTAAGAGTATCTGAATTATCTGTATTGCTCATTTGACTTGGGAGGGCACTCCATGCAATTCACGTCCATACACTGAGAAAAATGGTATGGGCCAAGCCAGGTAATAGATGCCCTGGCCATCCTGGGGTAGGCACCAGTAGGTATTGGTGCCACAGACCAAGAAGGTGGAGTTTGTGGTGCATTGATCAGGCTCATTGAGTGGGTGGGTGGTGTTACAGTTAGCCCTTCCAAGAGAGAGGATGGTTGAAGGAGACCTGGTAATTATGTTTTTACACTTAGCCATTTCTCTTGGAGGTTTGGTTATGTGGACTGGGAGGGGCCATGTTCCCACTGCAGAGCTGTCATGGGTCAGGAGGGTTACATTCCAGGGGACAGGTACGGGGAAGATGGTTAGACTTGAGGAAGTGCATAGCCAGCAGTATGCAGTTGTCGGGCGATGATTCATTTAGGAGTTGATGAAAATTTCGGACCTGGTTCAAAAGGACATAGAGGGGGCTGTTCTAACTTTGGCTTTTAGCATCTGGGCAGCTTTACTGATATTTTTCACCAAGGTTTTCTCTGGGGGTTGGGTTACCAGGATCAGATGGATCAGTATGAGGTCCCCTGGGTCTGACCCCGATGGCTCATATATTCTGATTCCTAGTTTTAGTCCTGTTTGGGCCTTTAAAAAGGTATTTTCTGATCCAGTGGTTATGTTTAATAAGGTGAGTTTTACAGGGTCACAGGTTTCTATGACACACTCTTCCAGGTTGGGGATTTCTTTAGGAGATATGGAGAATTTGGTGGGACCCCCTTCCAGGGAGCAGTGGCACCTACCAGCAAACTCCAAGAGTGGCAGAATCCTCTGCTCTTTTGGGGGTCTCAGCAGAGGTATTTGTCATAACTCCCATAGTTGCGGCCCCTACACACTCTCCTGGGGGCAGGTATGGGGGCGTGGGTGTACGGCGCAACTAGTAAGGTATAAGGAGTGTGATCTTGGATTGCCCTGCAAGTGTCAAATATTACAGAAGCTGAAGTTGCCAAGAATGGGACTGAAGCATTCTGCATGGATTGTTTGTCCCAGTTCTAACTAACTTGCAGGTGCCATAGATTTTGGGTGTGGGTATTGGCTCCTAGGGAGGGGTCAAGGAAGGAAAAGGACAAGCAAATCAAGACACAAAAGCATCCTATATTACACCAGAAAGCAATTGCATTTAGGGCTCTATTCACAATAGTCCAGTCTGCAGGGGCCACAGCAGTGAGTCCAACTCCAAACACCAAGGTGAGCAGGCCATATAAGTACAGGATCCACCAGGAGCAGGGGTCCATTTAGCAGGCTTTTGATGATGTCAGTGCTCAGTGATTCTATGTGACTAGCACTCTCAAGGGGTGGCTGGGTATGGGTTTGGCTGTCCAGCTGTCCTGCTGTTTATTGGGGTGTGCCTTCTTAACCCTGGAATGATGGATCCAAGGGATGATGCCTTCAACTTTAAGAGTAGTAGGAATTACAAGGAGCACAGTATGTGGACCTGTCCAGGAAGGCTGAAGGGGTTCTTTTTTCCAGTCTTAGACCCAGAGTAGGTCCCCTGGCTGGTGGGGGTGCAATGGGTGTTCCAGGGAGATGAGGTTCTGGGACAGGACAGTTTTATGTATTTTGGCTAGAGTTTTCCCCAGCTGCTGGAGAATGGAATCTTGTATAGCCTCCCCCAGGAATTTGAGATTTCCTTTGAAGGCCCAGGTAATTGGGGATGGCTGTCCAAATTGAATTTCAAAGGATGAATAGCCTGTGGGTCCTGGGGTACACCTAACCCGTTGAAGGGCTAAGGGAAGTAAGTCTACCTAGAGAAGACAAGTTTCTGTGCAAAATTTGGCTAGGGTGTCTTTGAGGGTTCGATTCATGCATTCAAATTTCCCTGAACTCTGGAGCCTGTAACGGTATGGAGTTTCCACTTGGTTCCTAACATTTTTGCTAGCTCTTGGACTGCAGCAGTCAGGAAGGCCAGGTAATTGTCACTTCCAATAGACAGTGGCAGCCCATGTCAGGGAATTATTTTTCTAAGTAAAGCCTTAGTCACTTCTCTTGCCTTTTTGGTGTGAGTGGGGAAACCTTCGATGCAAGCTGAAAAGATGTATCTCATCACCAACAGATATTTGTACCCCTGACTTGGTTTCACTTCTTTGAAGTCTACTGTGAGATCTTCAAAAGGGGTGATCCCCATGTGCTAGACATCCACCAGAGCCCAGGGGCCCTGCAAAGGGTTGTTTTTGGCAAAAACTTGGCACTGGCTGCTCATGGTGGCACACAGAGAAGCTAGTCGGGCTATGTGGTAGTATCTCCTGAGCAAGACATCTAGCTCAGTGTTCCCTAGGTGGCTGAGTTGGTGGTATCACTGGATGAGGACATGAGTGGCTACTTTTGGGACAAAAATCTGGTCATCCAGGAGCAGCCAAGTTCCTTTGGGGCTTTGGCTTCCCCCTTCTCTCTTAGTCCATTCCTGTTCTTCCTGAGCATAGCTTAGTTGATTAGTCTCTTTTCCTAAAAGAGACAGCTGCAGTGTCAATTCTGGGACTCAGATTACATGTGTTCCTTCAGCCACTTGCCAGCTGCTTTGTTGGCTAACCTGTTTCCTTGAGCGACAATGTCCATTCCATTCTCATGTCCCCAACAGTGGATGATGGTGACTTTGTCTGGTTTCCAGATTGATTCTAACAGTTGGAGGATTTATTCTTTGTTTTGATTTCCTTACCCCTGTGGTTAGGAGACCTCTTTCATTGTAAATTGCCCCATGGATTTTACCAGTAGTGAATGTGTACCTAGAGTCACTGTAAATGTTTGCCGCTTGCCCAGTGGCTGGCTGTAGGAGTTGGATCAGTGCCCAGAGTTCTGCTCATTGCATGGACCATCCCCGCAGTAGAGTTGCCACTTCCACCACCTGTTTGATAGTGGTGACTGCTTATCTGTCAAGCTTTACCCAATTTTTAACGAGACTGCTCCAATCTGTAAATTGTGTTTAATCTGGGTAAGGGAGTGGTCTGTCTTGGAGGTCGGGGCAACTGGCGTAAACTTCCTTGGTCACTTCAAGACAATCATGTCCAGGAACTCCTTCCTCTTCTGGTCAAAAAGCAGCAGGGTTAAGCTTGTGTACTCTTTCTATTGTCACTCTGGGTTTTTCACAGAATAAACCTTGGTAATCTGTGAGTCAGGGATTAGACATCCAGCAGTGCAAGTGTGAGTTCATTAGGGCAGTGACTGCATGTGGCACCAAAACATGAATAGGCTGTCTGATGGATAATTTGTCAGCTTCTTTGATGAGGGTTATGGTTGCTGCCAGGGCTTTCAGGCAGTGTGGCCAACCTGTGGGCATGGGGTCCAGTTGTTTGGAGAGGTAAACAATGGGTCTTTGCCGGAGGCCAAATGTTTGTGTAAGAACCCCCAATGCTACTTTGTTTTTTACACGCACAAACAGGTTAAAGTTTGGAGTTATATCCAGGAGCCCCAAGGCAAGGGCTTGGCCAAGTTGTCTTTTGATGTTTTGAAAGGCCCCCTGTTGAACTTCTCCACAGGCAACAGGCTCTTTATCTGGACCTGTCAGAACTTCAGAAAGTGGTTTGGCCATGTCTGCAAACCCAGGAATCCAGATGCAGCAGAACCCTGCAGCCCCAAGGAACTCATGAAGCTTTCTTTTTTTGGCGGGGGTAGGGATGTTGCAGATCACTTTCTTTAGTTTAGGTCTGAGCATCCAGTGCCCTTGTGTGATGCAGAACCCCAGGTACTTGCCCTGCTCTATACAGATCAGGGCCTTTCTCCAAGACATTTTGTACCCAGTCTGTGTTAGAAGTTATAGGAGCGGCTGTCTCTCTCCAGCAGTCCTCTTCTGTCTCACTGGCAAGTAGGAGGTCATCTACATATTGCAAGAGGGCACAACTTCAGTCCTCCCAGGGGTAGGTGGCCAGATCTGCTGCCCAGTCTTCCTTGAATAGGGTATGGGAGTTTTTGAAGCCTTGTGGGAGCCAGGTCCAGGTTAGCTGAGTTATCTGCCAGGTTTGGGGATCTTCCCACTCAAAGGCAAATAGCGGTTACCTCAGGATGGGCAGCCATGAGCAGAAGAAGGCATCTTTCAGGTCCAGGCAAGTGAACCAAGCATCTTCTGGCAGTAGCAGTCCTAGAAAAGTGTAAGGGTTGGGAACAATCTGATATAAGGTGAGAGCAGCATTATCAATGGTATTAAATCCTGCACTGGTCGATATCTGCTCCCATCTGGCTTCTTTACTGGTAAAAATGGGGTGTTCTAGGGTGACTGGCACTTGATCAGGATTCCTTCTTTTCTCAGGCAATCTATATGTTCAACCATGCCTAATTGTACTTCACGGGGGATTGGCTAATCCCTCTGCCAGACTGGGACCCATCCAGGCTTCAGTTTGATGATGATGGGTGCATGGTTCTGTGCCATTCCTGGTGGGGTTTTTTCCACCTAAACCTGGGGGAAAAGTTCCAGAAGTTTTTCCAGATTCTGAACTGAACTTTCTTTTATATGAAGTCTCCATTCTTCACTTCAGGGCATGGTGATGAGAAGAGTAAGGCTGGTCCCGAGGCTTAAGCTTGCTGGCCCTTCAGGTTTGAAGGTAATCTGGGCTCCCAGTTTGGTTAAGTGGTCCCTACAATGTAGGAAAACTGGACATTCAGGGAGGTACAGAAATTCATGAGTCACTTCATGGCCACCAATCTGGCAAGTTCTTGACTGGCAAAAAGGTCATCAGCTTCAATGGTGCCCAGTTGCTCCTATGATATTAGTGGTTTTTCCATTAAAGGGGATGAAGGGGGTTGTGACCAAACAATATTCAACACCAGTGTCCACCATGAAAATTATTGAGTGGCCCCGACTTGTAGGTTGACCATGGGCTCATGGGGGCCAAGTTCCAGTGAGCCCAGTTGTCCCTATTCTGGGTTGAGCCCCGTCAGCCTGATCAGATGATCTTGGGGCTCAGGTCAATATTTCCCTTTAGGAATGTTCCTTCTATGTGCCTGAGTCTTTTGGGGGCATTGATTTTTCCAGTGTCCACTTTCTTTGCAGTACGCACTTTGGTCCCTGGACAGGGGCACCCTTCTGGTGCTTGTCCCCCTTTTCAAGGTGCCCTTTCATGTCTTGTGGGCTCAGGATTTCCCAAGGCTGCTACAGTAGGGAGGCTTAATGTTTTATTAACTTCTTGGCTCTGGTTCGGTGACTTCATCTCATTTGATGAATACTTTGTTGGTTACTTAAAGGAGTTGAGAGATGTTCATCCCCATGAACATTTCTAATTTTTTGGAGCTTTTTTTTAATGTCCGTTGCTGCCTGTACAACAAAGGCAGAATTTACCATCCTCTGGTTTTCCAGAGTTTCTGGGTCAAAACGGGTGTAGATTCTGAAAGTCTCGGAAAGTCATTCATAGAAATCTCCTGGAGATTCGTTGGGCTTTTGAGTAACTAAAGTTGTCTTTGTCATGTCGGTGGGTTGTTTTTCCCCTTCTCGGACCCCTCAAAGGAGTTCTTCCCAATATTGATGGAGTTCCATCCCTCCCTGATCAGTGTTGAAGTCCCAGTTTGTTTGGGTCTCTGGTGCCACCTCTTGTACCCAATCTTCTGGGTTTAAGATACCAGTAGGGGCCTGCTCCTGCAGCCACTTTGGGGCTTTCATCAGAATCCATCATCTTTCCTCTGTATTAAACAAAGTAAAGAGGAGTTGGCATCAATCATCCCAAGTAGGATAATGGGTTTGGAAAATAGATTCCATGAGATCAAAAAAGGCCTGGGGCTTTTCCAAGTAGAAGGGGGTGTGGTGCTTCCAGTTTAAGAGATTTGTAGTTGTGAAGTTCTGGTAGTATAAAACAGGCCTCCTGGGTCAGATGGTCCCATCCTTACCAATCTGGGCCAGACCCTGTGTTTCATGGAGAGGCATCTGTAATGTGGGTTGTGCCAAACAAAGCCTCCTTGCTATTGTGGTTCCAGGGCTTTCCTCAGAGGGGGTTGATGTTTCTGGAGGGACTGAAGGTGTGAGTGTTTCTGGGAGATCTGCCTGCAGTGCCTAGCTAGGAGGAGAGGCTACAGCAGCCAGAGCATACAGCGGTGGTAGTGGGGGTGGGGTGTCCTCCTCTGAAGACCCTTGTTGAATTGCTGGCTTCCAGAGCCCTGTTCCCTGTACAACCAACACCCTGCTCTGTCTCTTTTTTCCAATGCACAATTGAACCCAAGTGGGCAGAGTCTGGGCTATCTCTAACAAGAGTCAATGTAAGGAAATTTATCAGGGTGGCCAGGAGTTCCTGTGACAACCAACCACACTGCATGGATCCTGGCTATAGCCAGGGTCCCTTCTGAGGGCCAGTCAATGTTAAAAGTGGGCCACTCTATTTCACATAAGGTTCAGAGGGTGCTGGGGTTCATCCGGATGCCATAATCTCCAGAAAAACCCTTCCTGAAATTCTTGAGCATGCAGTTAAAGATTTTGACTGTGATGAGCCCACACCCTGCATCAGTGGCACAAGACAGACAAGGGAAGGGGTCACCTCTTTCAAGGCCACTCAGATGCCCACCTGTCCATGTCTCTCATGAGAACTTTGGCTCATCTTCACTAAGGTGCCCAGGCAGAGTTCAGGGTTGGCCATTATGCCATATGATGTAGCCATGGAAAACAGGTTAGGGCCCACACAGCCTCTATAGCACAAGCTTTGGAGTCACAGAATGGAATAACAGAGGCAAGTCTCTGTCATCCTCACTCACACACACAATTATTCAGAGATTATGCAGTCCCTCCCACAGGGATTACCCTATTCTGGAATCTCAGTACTCGAGATTTCAGGAGGTGATCAGTATCCCCTTCTGTCTGGAGATGGGTCTGACTGAGGACTTGGCACCCAGGGGTGTGAGGAGGTGGCCTGTGGGGACTGCCTCAAAAGAAGGTCCTGTCAAGAGGATTGGTGGCACCCACTTATTAGTTCAGAGATCACTGTCAGCCCCAAGCCAGAGGCACACAGGCCTGCTTGGTTGGGTGTTCCCAGTCAGGGAAGCAAATGTTGTGGCAGACAGAATGAAAACCCAAGCAGTACACTGAGGGGCAGATAAGCGAAGTTTTATTACATGTGGGCTCAGAGGAGATTCAAGTCTTCAAAAAATCTGAGTAATATATCTTGGTTTTCATGTTTATGTAAGAACTCTAAGTGGGCAAATTCCTAAACAAGTGGGCAGGCAAGGTTACAAAAGCAAAAGGAGGGAGGTTAGCTTATCTTCCTAAAGCAGAGGGTTATTAGAGAGGAAAAGAGTCATTATATGTTTAGAGTTGTAAATTCTAGTTGAAAGGGGCAGGTGGGGAGTGCTTATCTTCCTAAAGGTGTGGATTCCAGTGAGAAAGGGGAGGAAGGGAGAAAAGGGACCAACGAGGCCTTATTTTCTTAAAGCTGTAGGTTTCTGCTGAGGGGATTTAGAGCTCCGTCACTTTCTTTATCAAAATCAATAATGAATATTATTATTTTTTGAAGTTTGTATATGTAATACTGCCAAAAAATAAAGAAAAAAAGAAATGTAGAGCAAAGAAAAGAGTAATAAGATTAATATATTAAATTACATTAACATACTTTGTCATTTTGTAATGAACATTTTCAAACATACAGCAAAGTTAACAGAGATTTACACTGAATACTTGTTTAGCCACCACCTAGATTTTTCCAGTAATAATTTACTATACTTGTTTTATTACACAGTAATCTATAAATCCATTCCTGTATCTATCTGTTGACTTTAATTTTTCTATTTATTAGGTTCCCGCAAGATTCCCTTGGCTTAGGTGAGCACTCCTAAGATCTCTCACAAAAAAATGGCTGAGAAGGGACAGGGTTCTAACTGAGCCAGCTCTTTTGGGAACCCACAGAGTGTCAGGCTTCAGGGCATCAATCTGGAGGGAACTGGACAAAGAGATAAAGAGCCCAAGAGAAAACCATGAGCTTCTCAGCCCTGTGGCTGGGAATGGCTGGCAGCTAAGCCCCACCCTCAAGGCAAAAAGCCTCCTGAACCCCCTGAATCTCATCATCCACCTAGTGGGAGGCAGTGTTCTCTGGGAGGAAGAGGGTTCTGGTGAATGGTGGAGAGGGGTTTCCTTTCTGTGGGTTTCATTACCTGGGGCCCCTTTGAACATTGTGGATCATAACAGCTGACACTGAGGTGGCCCCTGAAAGAAGGAAGAGGGGAATCTGCTCAGGCAGCCTGACACCCAGCCAACTTGGAAGGGAGGAACTTGTGTGGGGAGAGTGTGAAGACAGGCAACAGACTAACCCTGGGCTGAAAACTATCAAAATTCCAATTTCCCTAAGGGAGGCTGGTGGTAGGAAGCATCAATAGGCTTTCAAGTGCCTATTTAGGGACCCCTGGGAGGAGGACAGCTCTGGAAGAGGGTCAAGAGTGGTTTCTATATGGTGGGTTCAGTAACCAGGATCATATTTGAATCTGGGAAGGGACCTAAATCTGACCAGGAGAGGGGAGGGTGTGTCTGCTCACACAGGCTGTCACTCCCAGCTACACTGGGAGAGAAAGCCATTAGAATAGAAAGGGGACAAGTAGAGACAGGAGCCTAATCAGGAGAACTCTGGCCAACTGCAAATAATCTAACATGCCTGATGGAAAGTGTGTGGATATCTTTCTCAAAGGCTTTTGGATCCAAGGAGAAAGTTTAGCTCAGTGGGGAAGTTCCTGCCTTGAATATACAAAGTCCCTGGATTGATTCGTGGTTCTTCTTAGAAAAGTGATCCACAGGATTATCAG
Source organism: Cabassous unicinctus (assembly GCA_029593785.1). NCBI lineage: Eukaryota > Metazoa > Chordata > Mammalia > Cingulata > Chlamyphoridae > Cabassous > Cabassous unicinctus. The sequence continues at coordinate 13,561 of JAQZBX010075472.1, forward strand.
ACATCCAGCTGATACTTTAGAACAGGAAATATATAGACATTCTTTTTATATTAGCTTTCCTTGGATCAATATTTTTCTTAAAAAAGGATATTTTTTTTCCAATTTAACTTAGTTTACTGGCTAAAACCCAATACAAAACCTACAGAGGGCAGGCTGCAGGGTAATTGATTTATGCAAACCCATAGCCTGAGAAGCCCCTTAAGGACCTAAGAGGGTAGGCTGTTTTACCATGGTTCTCATTTTTGTTTGTGCGTTTCTTTGTTTTTTGTTCTTTTTTCCTTTTTATCCTCATTCTTTCCCTCCCCTTTTTTGTTAACTTGCTGCTTCTGCCTTGTTTCTTCTTTGTTGTGCTTCCCCTCCCTTTGTTTCCCTTTCTTTTATTTACCAAATTTGTCTACCTATGTTATTTCTTTTCCTTCCTGCATCTTTCTATCTCCTGCTTTCTGTTGTTCTTTCATTCCACCACTTTTTGTTTGGGATTCAAACTTTCTTGTTCTTATTTCTCTGTACTTTTTTCTGTGTTTTTGTTCTTTTTTCCTTTTTGTCTTTTCTTTCCCCTCTCTTCTCATCATTCTGGCCCTTTAATTGATTCTATATATTTTTATTTATTCAATTTCTCATTTCATTGTTTGTACTCTCCTTTTTAATTATTATTCCTCTGCACTTCTTATTGAGTTAATTTTTTTTATTTTCCAAGGTATTATAGAGTTCCTCTTCTACATTTTACATTTAAAATTACTATTATCCCTTTTTCTCTTCATACTTTTTTCCTTTTCTCTGGCCCTAATTTTTTTCATGGAATCATAGAGAACGACAAGGAAATAGAATAAGAGGAATTGTGGCGGCCATCAATGGAGGTGCTTAGCTCTCGGAGGAGGACTGGGCACTTCAGAACTTGGGGCCTCTTTCACCCTGGTTATAATCTTAATCATAATAGCGATATCTTTCCTTTTTAAATTGTTTACCTGCAAAAACATGCTCCTGGCTTATGCTGTGATTGGTACCGCTGGGTGCAAGGCAAGGCACTGCAAAG
>JAQZBX010075473.1:0-14590 GCA_029593785.1 Cabassous unicinctus
ATATAAATGTGTTGGAGACCACAATGGGGCAAACACTATGCTATGCTATGCCTGAGTTTATAGTAGTGAATGAAAAATACATGTTCTTTCAGTCACCAAAGAGGTATATGAGTGTTATATCCATGGAAAGAGGGAGACTGAATTTTGAATTTGAAAGAAAGAAATTGGGTTGGCAGGTTTTTGGGGGTCAACTATAAAAATCTTTGCATCATCTTCAAGGCTGATGTGAACTGTGAAAGCAAAGATTCCATAGGAAAATAAACTGTAATTCTGAAATACTTCTTTTAATCTTTGTGAAAGAATCCTTTTTTACTGGTCTTTGCTGCTCACGTGCATTACAGACTTTTTTTTTTTTGTTCTTATTTTCTTTTATCTAATGTATTCATTACAGACTTTTTAAATGCCTGAGTGAGTTTCTGGTTTGATTGGGAACAGTACCATAGATATTAGGGCAGATTTGCCAAAGTACCTAGGAATATTCTTGATGTATTAATCAGTATTAATATTGTGATATCACTGTGGTTTGTATTCTGTACCCCTTCCAGTTTTTCTATTCTGTGTCTCCTATTCAGAAACACTCAGGCTTTTTTTTGTCTTTTCTCTGTTCTGTTGTGAATGGTAATACCAAAAGGGATTATTAAATATATTAAAATAAGAGGACTGAATTTTGAATGAGCAGGAGAGAGGTATTTATGAGATTTATATGCTTCTGGGGTCCTCCTGGGAATTTTGCTGGCAGCATAGCCTGTAAATATTTAATATTTTCCAGAAATTATCCTCAGAGGCTCAATCCATTAACTCAAGTGCATGCTATAAAAACATATCCTGTATACTATTGACAGTACATGACGGAAGAAGGAAGGAAAATGAATGGTTTTTCTATCAAGTACCATGATTTATTCATTTTTGTGTTCTATGGTTAGCCCAGCGCTTAACAATACTTGTGGATTCTCAATTCAATTTTTTTTTAAATGAGTGAAGGAATGAATATATCACCAGGGTTTCATAAAAAGAGCTTAAAACATCACAACCTTTTCTTTTGTCTCAGGAAATGTCCTAGACAAAGCCATTACAATACCTGATGCTGTTCAACTATTTTAGGAATGTTTCCTATGCACCAGTAGATGGCAGTCCTTCTTCACTTATCTTTCGTTAAAAGAAAAATTAGGAAGAAAGGGATTGAAAGATGAAATTGGAAACACTTACAGATAGAGTTTAAAATTCAGAACATTGTGTTTATTTAATTTTTATGAATGGATTTTTAAAAGTTAACTTTTAAGAAGCAAGGAAAATTAAAATATAACTTAAGCTAATTGGAAATAAGCCATCAGACACAATTGACTTTGTGCTAGCTCATTGGATTTCATATCAATGAGTTACATTTTGATTAAATGACACCGTATTTCTCTCTGAAAATGAGCTCATCAATAGCCACATAGCATATGTGATTTTCTAAGTAAATGTTGCTGAATTTCTTGTCACGTTAAGTACTCAGATGAGGCAGGCTTCAGTTTTAAGATTTTCGGTCTCTACGTTGTTGTTATCAGCCTCATGCCTTGGAGAGCCTCAAATTATTTTTGTCTCCAAAACGTTTAAAATTTTTTTAGCAGCTCAGGATGCTGCAGGCATCCGGACAAATGCATACACTGGCACAGCAGCATAACATGGAAAACCTCTCCAACAGGAGCTCATTACACATTTCCAGAGATTCCCAATATGTGAAACATGCTGATGCATTCAAATTGCATCTCCCTACAGTAGTTGCTAGGGAGCAAACTGAGATCGCCAGTTTCATTTCCTTTAGATAGTATCTTTATTTGAAACCTAAATCATGAGTTCCAGAATAATTCCCTCAACCTCTTGCCCTCATTATATTCATCATTGCTCTATCCACTTCAGCCCTCTCACACTGATCCTACTCCAAAGGGGAAAAAATGTGACTAAAGCCCAGGGAATAATTCAAAATTTCAGATACTGGTCTGGTTTCCACTTGATTTTTAGAAGACTCTTATTTTATCTATTCAAGAATTTGTCAACAGCTAAAAGCACAACAACATTAAATGTGCTCTCATCTATCACCATTGTTAACTGGAGAATACAGATCATGATAAAAATACATTTTCTTGTGAATAGGAGTGTGTTCTCATTTATTTCTTATCAAATCCATTTTTTTCTGAAAATAAACTATTATTTAGATAGTTTAATATATACTGTAGTAAGCTCTGCATTTTTATTTTGCTTTTAATATTTGGAGGATAGATAAAATCAACTATATTGTTGATATTATGGATATTGGAAATAGCAGGAATGATATAGACAAATCACAAAAGATACAGAAAGACAATTCACGTTCACTATGAATATATGTGTTTTCCCTGACCTATCTGAAAATAATAGAATGCACAGAAGTCAACCATTGCAGCTACATATGCTGCTGTAATTTTTGATGTTTGTGTATGTTTCGCCCATTACACTTTGAGATATTTGAGGACAAGAACATTTTGACATTAATTTATTTATGCAGTCAGACTTTTATCAATCTTTATTGCATACTTACTGTGGTGTTTTGAAGCTGTGTGTTACCCAGAAAAACATGTTCCTAAATCTAATTCATTTCTGTGGGTGTGAACACATGGTAAATAGTACCTATTGATGAGATTACTCCAGTTGAGGTGTGGCTCAATCCAATCAGGTTGGGTTTTAATCCTGTTACTGGAGTTCTTTATAAGTAGGATGAAATTCAGACACACAGAGAGAAAGCCATGGGTAGCAGCCAAAAGCTGAACATCAATGGAACCCAGAAGAGAAGGGAGAGACCAGGGACACTGCCACCTGCCATGTGACAAGCTAAGGACCAAGGATTGCCAGCAGGCAGCCCCAGAATACTACAGTCTTTGGTGAGAAAGCTTTGCCTTTATGATGCCTTAATTTGGACTTTTACCTAACCTCAAAACTGTAAGGGAACAAATTCCCATTGTTTAAGCTAGTCTAATTCATAGCTTGAGCAGCCAAGGATACCAAAAGGATACTAACACATTAAGTAATATTCTGGGAATAAAAATATGAATATGACACAGCCTCTGCCTTTAAGAGGCTTAAAGTATGTACAGGCAAAGCAGATACTTAAGAAATAAGGTCAACGAATCTTCACAGTTGATATGATGGAAGTATATATATGTTATAGTGGAGTCACAAAAGATAGAAAGAACCTTTCTATCTATAGGGATATGAAGGCGAATGATGAAAAGCTTCATTAAACAGGGGCAGTTGAGCTACTTTGAAAGATGTACAGGAATTCACCAGGATGATAAACTGTGAGATAGAAAATTCTACACAGAAAGAACAGTATAAACAAATGCAAAATGCCATAAATAACACGGTTTGTTTGAGAGCTAAAAACAATTTTTTGTGAGGCAGGGTAAACAACAGGACCATATATGTAGGTATGAATACTGTCAGGGAAACTTTGCATGCCATGATAAGGAATTTGGATTTTAATTTCTGGGTACTTGGATCAAGAATGACTTTTAAGCAGAGAAGTGACATGATCCACTTAAATTTTTGAAAATTCACTCTGACTGAGGCGTAGTGGATAGATTGAGGGGTGGAGATTTGACAACAAGATCAGATAGGTGACTTCTGACATAGTTTAGGCAAGAGATGATAAAGGAATTATTTGGGGAAGATGAGATGAGTTTGAGAGGAAAGACAAGTTCAGTTTTGGATAGGTATAGATTGAGGTGCTTGTTGGACATCCAAGAGGAGATATGTGGCAGCATTTGAGTCAAGGGAAAGTTCTGGATTAGAACTATGGCCTTGGTATCCACTAGCATATAAATGGCAACTGAAGTCATGGATGTGGATGAGATCATTTTGTGAGAATAAAAAGAGGAAAGCTGGGAGGAGAAAGGAGGGTAGCAAAATGAGGAGAGAGAACATTGGAAAATTTAACATTTAAGATAAAGATAGATAAAAAGTAGCCCTGAGAAGAAAAAAAATGAAAAAGGGGCATAAGAAGGAGGAAATGGTGTTAGAGACGTTAAGGTAGGAACAAGTTGTCAACCTGCCAAATGCAGCATGGAAGTAAATTAGGGTAAAAATTGACAAGAAATCCATTGAATTGAGCAGTTGGGAAATAACTGGTGGTCTTTCCCAGAATAATTTAGAAGTGGTGGTGGAGGTGGAAGCCTGATGACTAAAGGTTGAAGAAGGAATGGGAGTGAGGAGGAGCCAATATATACATAGGCTCTTTTTTTAGTGAGCTTTGCTCTAAAGAGAAGAAAGAGATATCACCAGTACCTAGTACAATATTTGACCCTAAGAGGGTATTAATATATATCTGAGGAATTGAACTCATCAAGTACACTTTTTCTTATCACTGCAATATTATTTGGAGACATAAATGATCTGTACACAGAAACGTTCATGTTCTTTACCAATCCTGATTATCCATCACTGAACACATACATCAGTAATCAGGTGGCACACCCAGTGTGTAGTTTGGTCAAAGATTAAAGCTCATGAACTTGTGAGAGCAAGAAGAGTGGACTCTCTAGTTATACCTCTCAGGATTATCTTTGGGCTCTTTGAGCTCACTGTGATGTGGCAAGTTGGTAGCAGAGAGTTCCATGGACTATCTAAAGCATGACTGCAAGTGTGAAGGCTAAATGAAAATGAAAAGGAACTATTAATTTATAAAATATAAGAGTTGAAAGAGTTTTTAGATATAATCTGACCACAAGTTTTTAAACACTTTTTTTGTTTTATTACTAGAACTCACTTTTACCAAATAATTTTGCACACGTAATCTCAATATGCAATATACAATAAAGGTGGAATTTTATTAATATACATTTATTTTATAAATTAAAATTTATAACAGCAATGTACTCTGAACTTAATAGGACAAAACAAGTTTGTTTTGGATGAACACAAAGATAAAAATCTAAACTTGGTTGTTAGAGATGACAGTTGCAATTATATTAGCCTCATCGTCCAATTTATTTCTGTATTTTGCTTTTGTTGTACTGTTAAGAGAAATTCCTGAATCACACATGTAAGTAGTTATAAATTATAATTTATCTTTTATACTAGATCATTTTGGGATCTTAGGATACTCATTAAATAAACTAGAAGGGCAGGGTACCTTAACATTCATCCATTTATGCATGGATAAATAATTAAGATTATTGTGAAGCATCTGCTAAGCATATTATGATGTATTAAATGCTTTGGGGGCTTAATATTAACTTAATAAAGGCTCGCCCTCTCTTAAATCATTTATTGAATGGTTATCATGTAATGGATTGCAAATTCAAAGATGAATACAGTCATAGCCTCTGCCCTTAAGAAATTTACAGTAAAGAGGAAAATTTTGATTCATAAAAATATGGGTAATTAAACAACAAAAAGTGTAATGATAGAAGATGGAATGATAGTAACATGTAATAATGTATAGGCTATCAGGGGGACACAAAAGGAGGAGAGTACATCTTTACCACACTTCTGCTGTCATGAAAGATATGCAGATATTCACTGGCTTGACAACTTGTTGGGGAGAATACTAGTAGTAAATAAATGATATTTTGTCTGAACTATTGCAAAGGCCTCCCACCACTATGTAAGTTGCTGGTATTAATTTCTGATATACAAAAGTTAGTCAACAAACAACTGAGTTTATATAGTAAGCATAAAACTATAGTAGATATTAGCATGATATGGCATATTATGAATGTACTTGTTGTTGTATAAATAACATCATGAAGAAGAAAATATGGACCAAGCAGAATTGCTCAAACATTGACTGGCAGTTTATTGTGTTGTTGCCTGTGTGCTCTAGGATGTAACCCCTGTACATGAGCAAACACGTTCAGGCCTGAATTTAAATAAAAGGCTAGTGTCACAGTATAAGCTGTATAGCTAATGACATAATTACAAAGAGTTCAAATGTATGTAAACAAGAGGGCAGATTAAACTTCCTTTTCAATATCTATACAAAAACATCATAATATACTGGAGGTAGGCAACAGGTGAAAATTTGACTTATAACACATTTTAATGTTCACTTATCCATTACTAGTTAATTTAAATAGTTAAAAAATGTTTTAAAATGAAATTAGATTAAACATTTATGGAATACCTGCAGTATCTCTGGAACACAATTTAAAAGCTGTTGGTGGGAAAAGGATGTGGCTCAGGCGACTGAGCTCCTAGCTGCTACAGCTGGTTTGGTTGCCTCCTGAAGAGGACAGCAAGCTGACACGATGGGCAGACATGGCAAGCTGACAAAACAAGATGACGCAACAAGAGACACAAGAAGGAAAAAAACATGAGAGACACAACAAAGCAGGGAACAGAGGTGGCTCAAGTGATTAGGCACCTCCCTCTGAAATCGGAGGTCCTGGGTTCCGTTCCCAGTGCCTCCTAAAGACACAGCACACAGCAAGTGCAAACAATGAGGGGGTGGGGAGAAATAAATAAATCATTAAAAAAAAAAAAAGCTGTTGGTTTATCCCATTAGCTGAGATATGAAGGAACAGTAGCAAAGAGCATCTCACCAAGTTGCTTATATGTGCTTAGAGTGTTGTGGTAGAGTAGGGCTAGGACTCTTATCACCTTACTCCCAGTTCAGAGTTCTTTCCATAATAAAATACTTTCTCTTTATTTCTCCTTTGTCCTCAGAAAAGTCTAATGCTAGCACTATTACAAATACAGGAAATTAGTACCTGTTGTGCCTCTGTTGATCTTTCTTTTGTTCTGGCAGATGGAAAAATATCATGTTTTAACCTTCATTTTGAAAAGAAAAGCTAGAAAAATGCAGATCCCAAGTAGAAATTTAGATTTAAGAGAAACATTAATTTGTCCCCATATCAATAATTGAAACAAAAATATAGTTCATTTTAATCTTGGAGGTCCGTGCTTTTTGTCTTTGCTTCTTGTGGTTTGGGCACTAATAGATTTGTCTGATTCCTTTTTGGTTAAATGTTGGACATAAATTTCTATTACAAAGGAAATGAGCAAAATTGAGTTTTATATAGAACTTGACTTAATTATAGTACAAGAGGGTTGATGTCATTTAAAAATGAGTAGCACTTTTTTTTTTACAATACTGCATCTTGTAAAACTGAATGGCAGAAAATTAAAAACAGATTGAGAACATGTTTCAACTTAAAAAAAAACAAAAACCTTGGTACTCTAATATATTTAACTCCAAATATTGATGAACTCTGGAGAAGCCTATAACCACTGCAATTTGCTTGGTTGTGTTCACATGCCATAATCTAACTAGAGTGAAGTCTGCAATTGTGTAAATGAGAAATGTAACTACATTCCTTGAAAATCAATTGTACGTGCCATGATATAGTAGTACATACTTAATTCATTTCACAGTGATATCAACAGCTGTATTTGGATTTTCAAAGAAATACAAGACATTAAAATACTATTATGATAATTGATAGCAAGTAAGACTATTATTAAGCATCTTCTAAAGAAGTGATTTGACCTTAAAGTTAACTTAAAAGTGACTCTTCCTCAAATAGTTAATGGAGGAGAAAGTCTGTAGGCATCACTAGCAAACAGCTCTCTCAATGACTATCCTTCCTTCACGTTATCTTTTGCTTACTTTTTGCTTCTTATTCCATCCTCCTTTTCTTTCCTGATTATTCACTGGCTTCTCTCTGGCCATCATTTTCATTTTTGTACTTATGTATTAAATATATAGCCTTTCCTTGATCTCCAAATGTTTTCTTTGTTCTTGCTGAGTGAGTGTGTAAGACGATTAAGTGTGTGAAGAAGCTATGGGGGTGAAGAGTGTCAAACGGTAGATATTTATGTAAAAAGGCTGAAAAGATTGAGACTCTTGATTTTGGTCATAAGAAGGTCACTAGTTATTTTGTGGTTTAAATATCTGGATTAGAATAGAAAGTTGGTAATAGATGTTCAAGGAATAAATTTGACAGGAGGAATAAAAAATAGATATTAATTTTAGCCTAGAAGATGTAATAAAGAAGTAGAAAAGCAATGCTCTAAATAAATGCAGAGACACCTCAATCCAAGTTTTTCTAGAAAAACTATTAATTTCAATATAACCAAACATGAGAAATGCATATTTCAATGTAACTGATTCTAAGATTATTGTATATAATGAAAATTAAATCTCTAATTTTAGAATTTAAGTTTCCTCATAGGGTGACAAACCTCAATTTCCCCAGTATGATTGAGGTTGAGATAGTTTGGTTAATGGAAAATTCTTGTTAGCTGAGACTTGCCAAATAGTTCATACTTTTCACCAGATTCTAAAGTTTCAAAATTTGAAACAACGTGTTAAATTTTATTAAGATTTATTAAATACCTGCAATTATTACTGATTCCTTACAAGGCCTTCATAAACATTGGAAGTATTTAATCAGAACTCTTCAGGCCTCTGTTTTGTGTTCCATCGGTCTTTAAAAGTACACCAAATTTAATAAGAGGATCACGAATATATTTCTCAGAAAACTGCCTATTTATAATTATCCAGCGTTTTTATAAAACAGCAGGCACATTCAGCTCTAAATGTCTTGATGGCAGGTACTTATCTTGTTCCTCTTTGAACCCTCAGCATACTTCTTTGCACATAGTAAACACTTAGGAAATATTAAATAAATGTTGAATTTTCAACTCTGGGCTTTTAGTTTTGACACAGTAAAGAGTCTAAAATCCTAAAAATCTACCTACTGATGATATTTCCTTAGGGTGATATTATGTCCAAACAGGATCAAGAAATATTTGCTGTCACTAGGAAAGATATTGGAAACAAAACAAGCACTATCCTACATTGCACTAAACTGTTAAAATAACTACATTTGGAATTTCTTGTTCTCTGCTTCAAGAATATCATAACATGATTGAAGACAATTTAGAGGAAGTATACACAGCATTAATAAATAGAAATAAAACTCATAAGCTTTAATTTTAGTGAATTTAATTATAAAAAAGTAAATTACTTTAGAATTGGATAAGAGGGCTTAAGCAGAAAATAATTTTGACATTATTTCCCCCTTATCACTAAGTACTTAAATGACATGTGAAATTGCCCTTCTCAGCAAAATAAAGGGGAGAGTTAGAAAATATTTACATTTCTGTGACTATAACATTTCCACAATTAAGAGTCATGTTGGAAAAACAGCCAAATAGGAGCAGAGTCACTTAAGTAAACACCTGTACATGCTTCTCTTGTTATCATGGTCATGTTAATTTCTTTCTTTATGTTTGGTTAGAAGGAGAGACTAGCCCAAGAAATTCAACTATTTAATTTTAAAAGTTTTGGTTAATCTCCCAGGAATGTAATATTTATATATGAGGTTTGGGGTGACCACAAAACTTATAAAATATGTTTGTTACAACAAATTGTATTTGTTTACTTAACTTATAAATTTTTAAAAATAGAAAACTGAATTTACTTAAGATGTAAATTAATTTACCAGCCTTTGGAAAACTCATTGCTCTATAAATTAACTCTTCCATCTTGTAATCAATTCACCACCATGTGTGGGTTCTCTGGTTTAAAAGAGTATTTCCACTAACTCTTCTCTATACTGCTAAAAATCAGCATTTTCTTTGACAGATTTAGTTCAAATACATTGTGCAGCCTACTTCTTTTTACATGATTGACAACAGCTTAAAATTTAGGATTTTCCATTAGGAAACATAAAATCTGGATGTAGTTATCAGCTAAGAGTAAGAAATCATGAAGACTATGGATAATGTTAACATTGATTTATTTACTAGGAATATGTCTTTCAAATTTGAAAGAATAAACTTGAGACAAATGAGAGTACTTAACTAAATTCTAAGAGATGGCAAAAGCCTAAACATGAATCAGTTCAAGAACATTTTAATTAAATCCATGAAGGATGAAGCCAAGATGAAGGTAGGGAAACATCACTGTCTTTTGAGTTTTTATTAAGGAAAATTATTCTGCTTCTTTACCAAAACATCTTTAGCTGCTACTGACAAAGCAGTATTATTTGATTATATGAAATGAATGATTCAACCTAGTATTAGAAATTTGTATATGTTAGTGAATTATTAGTCTCAATTAAATGATGATATTAGCATTAACCAAAAATTCTAACTACTACCTTCAAACTTGCTCTGTAAAATCTTCTTTTCTTGATTCTTAATGACATCTAAGGCAATCCCATAACTTTCTGGTTACTTTTGGGTATAAAAGTTACGCTTAGGGTTTTGATTTGGAGATGGGCACAAAGCTCTTTCACTTCTGGTGCTTTCTTTTCTCCTCCAGTGAATGGGAGTCTGGGAGCAAGGATCGGGGAAAGGGCAGAAAACATTTTGCTTAATTGGTTCCCTTGTAAAACACTCTTGGCTGTCAACGACATGAGTATGAAAGGAATCCACATGGTGACTCTCATGTGAAACATGTGTGAGATCACTGGGAAATTTGGAGAAGGTTTTCCCACTGAATAGTTCCATATTATGGGAGGCATTTTCTTTACCTTCCTCCATCTCTTTCCCCTAGCAGTATATCCTTTCTCTTGCTGCAGGAATCTGTTTCTGAAGTGGCAGCTCAAGTCCAATTTCCTTCCTAGGTATCTGTCTGGATTATGGGAAGCTTGTCATGACAAACAGTTTGAATCCTGCATGTCCCACTCCAGTCTCTGCTCTTCACTTTGCAGTGTCTCTCCAGTTCTCTCTTCCTCCTGTACAAGCAAATGTCCATGTAGACAATGGAATACCAACTTGCCTTCTTGCAGGCACCCCAATCTCTGTAAGTGGTTCCTTTAGAGCCTCCTTATTTGGATGGGAGGAGCAACCTCTTATTCTCTCCTTGTGGAAGAAGGATGTAAAATTTTTACCAGGATAGCTGCATTTCCTACGACTCTGTTCATGGACTCTTGTATTTCTTTTCTTCTCTTATATAGACTTGAAGAGTGCTAGAGGAATTGATTATATCTATTTCTCTTAATAAACCCAGCTAGGATCTAGCTGGAAGTTCTCTTTAGACTGTCCACAGAGGTATATGAATGCAATTCAAAGACAATGTGAAAATACAATCTATAACATATACATTGAACTGAATAATTGCAAGACCAAGCTTTCTTCCCATGATTTTTTTTCATTTCCCCCTCAAATTTTCAGATTTGATAAATTGTTTGAGATAGATACTGTTATTTTATGAAATATTTAGGATTTTAGAATCATCCCATCATCTATGTTTTATCTGTTTAAACTTGACGAACACTCATCTATAGCTCAACACCCAAACCATTCTTTGTCAGTTTCTTTTTTGTTGTTGTTGTTTTCTTTATCAGTTTCTTGATGGAATTAATTTTTCTTTTCAACAGTTGTTCTCAATGCTGCTGTCCTTACAGACATGATTATGAGATGGTAGAAGAAGGATGAACTAGTGCTTATGAAAATGGATGGGATAATTGTAGTTCTCCTCTATCTCAAGCATATTTCGGCCAACAGAGTGTCTGTACATCTATGACAGAAAGAGATGGCATACATATATATAGTCCATGCTAAAACAATTTTTGTTAATACGTACTTTCACAGTGTGCAGAATGAAAATAACTTTCTCCTCCCATCAAAAAGGGTCTACATTGAAGGAGACTAAGAATGTTCCTTTCATATTTTTAAATAAAATTCAGGTCTTCCATTTAAAAACAAATCCTTTACTTTGAAAAATAAAACATGATAGTTCATTAAAAATTTATTTTGTTGTACTTCACTGAAAATTCAGTCCAAAACCATTTTTGAAAGACTAGTAATGTAATTTGCATACAGTAGATTTTTATTATCTATTTATTTTATGCAGCTGCTTTTCAGTTTCATGAAATAGCCTAGCTATTGTTGATAGGTGAGTTGAATTTAATGAGATTGCCTTCCATATGTAAGTGATCTATTTCCGTTGAGCTGCTAGTTAAAAGATGACCTCATGCTTACTGACACATTATTAGTGATTGATTGTTAAAGGAATGTTGATAGTTCCCTATGCTATTTTTTTTTTTTTTGCTTCTTTATACATCATTTTGACCTTCTTTTCTTTGTCCTATGCACACTGCCTGTTTTTGTTGAAAGGGATATAAAATAGATGTTTATAAAACCAGTTATTAATTACATCATGGGGAAAAAGTCCAAATGTGAAGTAGCTATTTCACAGTCAGATTTTCTAAAAATATAAAAGTAAAAAGTAAAAGCCATTTTTTGGATCAAAATTCCCTCTTATTTATGTTTGAGTTACCATTACTGTGTACTTAACAGAAAACACTCTATTTTTTTATTTTCTAACTTACTATTGTTATAACACATCATCTGTCTAAAAAGATCTTACAAGTTTTCAGTCAACTTAGTGATTTCTTGAAATTATTTAATTCATTCATTCATGCTTCTAGTCAATAGATTTTTATAAACACCTGCCACATGCCAGTATGGTCTCTGCCCTCAGGGAACTCAGAGTCTTGGAGATGGGAGAAAAAAACACAATATCTAGTAAAGCAAAAAATTAGAAAATTAGACATTATGATGAGTGTCTGAAGAAAATAAGCACAGGGATGTCATAGCACCTGTCCATTATAAGTTCATGTGATAAACTCTTCAATTATTTGGTATTAAGTATACAAAACACTTGCACATACATTCTCACTCACCTATTAAGTCACTATAGTTTACGTGAATTGTTTCTTTAATTTAGTCAAAAATAGCTTTTAAATAATAATAGCTTTATTATTTAAAATATGCATTTATAGGTGAGGAAGCATTATGAACTCTTGAAGTGAAATTTAGTTTTCATTATTTGTAATTGTGACAAACTATTAGCAACATGGGACACATGGGACACACTTCATGCCTTCTCTTTTTGCTCTCCAATTACCCCTGCCTCCCCATATTCCAGTCTTACTGAGGTTCTTGCTTCTGAGCAGACTTTCACTCTTTCTTGTTCTGGCCTTCTGAAAGCATCATTCCCTACATTCCCTATGGTCTCTACACTTTTCTTCCTACCACCCACGCCAAGGCTATCAAGTCTCAGTTTAGACCAGTCATTCTCACAACTTTAATTTCTAGCAGCATCAGCATCACCTGGGATCTTATCAGAAATGCAAATTATTAGGTCCCTGCTGAATCAGATAGAATGGAGTGGGGTCCAGTGTGTTTTTATTTTTATTTTTAATTTTTAAAAATTTTTTTTGAAGAGTTATTTTTTAAATTTATTTCTCCTCACCCCCTCATTGTTTGCATTTGCCATGTCTGTTTGTTGTGTGCTGTTCTTCTTTTTAGGAGGCACCAGGAACTGAACCCAGGACCTCTGAAGTGGGAGGGAGGCACCTAATCCCTTGAGCCATTTCCACTCCCTGCTTTGTTGTGTCTCTTATTATGTTTTCCTCATGTCCCTTGTTGCGTCATCTTGTTGCATCAGGTTACTGTGCCTGCCTGCTGCATCAGCTCGCTGTCTTGCTCGTCTTCTTTAGGAGGCACTGGGAACCGAACCTGGAACCTCCCATGTGATAAGCAGGAGCTCAGTTGCTTGAGCTACATCTGCTTCCCTCCTGTGTGTTTTAACTAGCCCTCCAGGTGACTCTGATCTATGTTAAAATTTGAGAACTGATACAAACTTTTTTCTGGAAAGCTTTCCCAAACCTTCCACAGACTAGTCCATGCACCTTTTCTATGTATTTTTTAAATACAGGGGTCAGCAAACTAGAGCCCCAAGACCAAATCCAGCCTGCAGCTAATTTATCTGTAATAAAAGTTTATCAGAACACATTTGTTTACCTATTCTTTATGACTGCTTCTGAGCGACAATAAGAGAGTTGAGTAGTTATAGCATAGACTGTGTGGCCTCCAAACCCTAAAGTATTTACTGTCTGGCCCTTTAGAGAAAAAAAATTGCCGGCCCTGCTCTAGCATTGTAGCATAGTACTTACTACATTAAATTATCATTAGCTATTTACTTACCTATTCATTCATGGCCAGACATTTTTCTAGGTTCTGGGATGCAACGGCAAACAAAACACAATAACCTGGAGCTTACATTCTGTTGGAGGATGAGAGAGACAATAACCAAATAAATATTTGATAAGCCTGGTAGCTATAAAGGTTATGCAGAAAAGTAAGGCACGGTAAAGTATAGAGGTTAGAATTATCTAACTCTTCATTTTTTGAGTTGATATTCTGAGATTCTATAAGCTCTGAGTTTTATCCCTTATTTAGTATTTCAGATCGCCACAGAAGGACTTAGATATTTGTCTTAGTTTCCTAGCTGCTAAAACAAATACCATACAATGGGTTGATTTAACAACAGGAATTTATTGGCTTATGCTTTGAGGCTAGAAGTCCAAAATTGAGGCGTCAGCAAGGTGATGTTTTCTCCCTGAAGACTGAGGTATTCTAGGGCTAGCTACTGGTGATCCTTGGTTTTTGGCTTCTCTGTTACATGGTGATATACATGGCAGCATCTTCTCCTTTTTCTTCTTTTTTTTTCTGTTTGAATAAACTTTTTTTATTGTGGGTAAAAATCAAACTTTTCACAATACATAATATATGTGCATCTGTTTACACAAATGTTATTTGTTATATATATATA
>JAQZBX010075474.1:0-14586 GCA_029593785.1 Cabassous unicinctus
ATTTTTCATAATGGGGAAGTTTGAAAAATTCAAGGATGTATTCATAACAATTTTTCTTTTTAGAAAATGTAAAGAAGGTCACATGAAATTCACGGAGAATAGAAACAACATGACAGAATTTGTTCTACTGGGGCTTACAGAGAATCCAAAAATGCATAAAATCATATTTGTGGTGTTTTTTTTGTCACCTGCATCATCATGGTGGTAGGAAATGTGCTCATTGTGGGTACCATCATTGCCAGTACATGATAGTTTCCCCCGTGTACTATTTCCTGGCCTATCTCTCCTTTATAGATGCCTGTTATTCCTCTGTCAATACTCCAAACTGATTGTAGATTCACTCCATGCAAAGAAGACCATCCTATTCAATGGATGTATGACCCAAGTCTTTGGGGAACATTTCTTTGGGAGTTCTGAAGTCATCCTTCTAACTGTGATGGCCTATGACAGCTATGTGGCCATTTGTAAGCCCTTGCACTATACAACCATCAAGAACAGGTGAGTATGTGGCTGCCAGTGGGAGTGTCATGGATGGGAGGTTTACTTCATGCAACCATACAGATCCTTTTGACGTTCTGATCACCCTTCTGTGACCCTAATATCATAGATCACTTCATGTAGGATCTGAACCCTTTGCTCACTCTTCCCTGCACTGATACCCACACTCTAGGGCTTTTTGTAGCTTCTAAGAGTGGGTTCATTTGCTTTTTAAACTTCCTGCTCTTGCTGGTCTCTTATATTGTCATCCTGCGCTCCCTAGGAAACCACAGCTTGGCAGGGAGGCGCAAAGCCCTGTCCACATGTGCCTCTCACATCACAGTGGTCGTCTTGTTCTTTGTGCCTTGCATATTTGTGTATATGAGACCTACAACTACTTTAATCACTGATAAAGCAGTTGCTGTATTCTACACCTTCATAACTCCCATGTTAAATCCCTTAATTTGTACCTTAAGAAATGACCAGATGAAAAATGCTGTGAGGAAACTGTGCACTAAGAAAGCTAGTCCAGAGAGCATTTAAATGTCTGTGGTGTGCAACAACATTTCAAGTGAGCAAAGGGTAGAAGAATGTTTGGAATGAGCTCAACAGGAAATACTTGTGGGAGAATGAAAAATTAATCATTACAATGCATTGAAAGTAGGAGAAATGACTGCAAGAAATGGAAGAAAACCTAAGTGAGGACAATTGGATTTCTATATTTGGAAATTTCTTCTAGATTGGAGCTTAGTTTTATTGGTTTCATCCATGTATATGAATTCCTAGACTTTTCCTCTAATAAAGTAAAAAGAATTAATAAAGTATATTGTTAATGAGAAAAATATCTACAATAATCCAAGGAGTTAAGCATTGTTATAATCCCCATTTTACAAGTGAGAAACATGACAAAAATGGAACATACAAAACAGATACATTTTCTGGCTGACTTCATAATCATGCTTCTGTTTTTAAACACTATGAGACAGCAATGACAGGAAGGTCAAATAATTATAACAGTAACACTTATTGAGGCAGACAATCTGTAGGACACATTGTATATATTATTTCACTATCTTGGGATAAAAATCTAATAATTTTTCATTAACAACTCCTTATTTGTATATATCAAATTCATGGTCATTAATTGACTGCAACAGCATTGGAACTAACTGTAATTCAGGGCTTTAAAAACAATTGTTATTTAGTCTCTGAGTGAGACATAATGAGATTATTCTATGCTTCAAACATTCTTTGTAGGATTCAGAACAAATTTTTATTGATCACCGAAAACATCTTTTGCTTATACTCCAAAATACAGAAAAATGGCTAAAATAAAGAAATATTTGAATGTTAGACAAAAACTTCTATTTGTTAAATATGCAGTCATGCTCAATGGTTAATGCAGTACTTGACAGTGAGATGCAATTATTTTTGCAAGGTAGCACAATGGGTGGTATACAATAAGTACTGAATGAATGTACACAATTTAATTTGCATGATAAATTGGATAAAATATACTGCATAAAAATATTATGGAAAGTGCTTACTTTGGGAGCACTTACACTAAAATTGGATCAATACAGAGAAGATTAGCATGACCACTGCACAAAAATGACTTGCAAATCTGTGAAGAATTCCATATTTTTTGGAATGATGTAAATGTTTTGGTTATAGATGGTGATGATAGTAGCACAACATTGTGAGCATAATTAACAGGACTGAAATGTATATCTGAATGTGATTGAAATAGGAAAGTTTTGATTGTATATAAAGTAAAAGAATATATATATATTTTTTACAAATCCATGGATCTACACTACATAATGAACCCTAAATTAAACTATGGACTATGGTTAATAGTACAGTTATAAAAATGTGCTATCTTCAATCGTAAAAAATATTCCACACCAATACAAGGTGTTAATGGTTGGGTGTTATATGGGAAATCTGTATTTTACATATGATTGTTCTGTAAACCCACAACTTCTCTAGCAAAGAAAAAAAAATGAGTATTGAAGACTTGGGAATTGTTTCCTAATTTTATCTGATCCAGATTCTAAGGAAAATTTTTAAATAGATCTCATGGGGGAACAAGTTTTTATCTATAATGCTTAAACTCAGGAATGATGAAGAAAGTGAAACTAAGATTCCTAGCATATGAGCAAATAGTATAACTTCGTATACACCTTTCTGTCAGCAAGGTTTCATTGTTTTGTGAATGTGGGCTATTTATGTTATGTTTCACTGTTAATCAGTTTAATTTTTGGTCATATTTCATTATTAAATGTTTCAATAAAATGTGTGGTTCTACATAACCAATTTTAAGGTGAATATTTCCTAATTCTTCCTTCCTTCCATCATTAAACCACAAATGTATTTGAGCCCCAGCAGGGTATCAGATATTCTGATAGTGCTGAGATATGGTGGGAAAAATAGAAGCCTAGGTCCTGCCAAACTGCAGAGCTTTAGAGCTTATGATTCTTTGGGAGACTCCTAGAAAGCAGAAATTACAATAGCATGGGGTTCTATGAAAGCACACGAGAGGGATAAGCAGCAAAGTCAGGAAAGGGTAAAGAAAGACCTCCTAGAAAAAAATTACATAAAGCTTTGGGACTCAAGGATAAGTCCATGGGGCGAATAGGCATGCAATTATGGTGAGAGCATCCCTAGGAGAGGGAATATATAACAATTTATTTCATTAATTCCTATTGTGTGCAAGCCACTGTACTGAGCACTGAGAGGGTAAAAGGACAAATACAAGATATGAACCTGGAAAGATAACAATAGGGAATATCAAGAAAAGTCTTACAGCCAAGTTAAGACTTGATGCTAAGGACAATGTGAAAAATATAGAAAGGTCTTTTAAACTAATAAGTGATGCAGTAAGTATTGAATTTTAGAATAACTTTAGGTATAATGTGCATAAAAGACTTGAAGCGGGAGAGCAGGAAGAAGGTTATACCAATGATATAGGTGTAAAAGTAAGTAAACCTAAAGAGTGTTGGTACCAATGGGGATTCACATATGGTGGATGATGTTATTCTCCACTAGATCAGTGTCCCAGTGTTCCAGCTGACTTAAGTCTGGGCTGCTAACAACTTAACCACCATCCTTCTTTGGACATTTGTACCAGGTAAAATGAAAGGTGTCTCACCTGGGGGATATTCCTACTGCCTCAGGGCCAACCTGTGCCAAATGATTGATTGGCAGAGGAATAAAAAATGTTAGACCCCTTGAGTGATGTTGACCCACTCAGATTGGAATAAGTTTTCCAGAGTTCCACTGGTTCCATGTTAAAGCCAGACGATGGTTGAGACCAAACCCTTTCTTCTCTCTCCTATAATATGTTTAGGTCAATCTCTATGTCAGAAACTGCATCTAGGAATCGAAGTTCTCATGGAGAGACAGAAAATTTTTCAATTTTTTTTTGAGTTTTATAAACAAATAAACATGAAATAGGATAAAGATTAGAGTGAGAAGAGACATGGATGAAATCAAGGTTCTGGTTTATCATTGAATGGAATAGGAATTTCAAGATGGAGCACAGAGAAGATGAGTGCTGTTTGGAATACTCTGACTGAGATTCCATGGAAGACATCTAAATAGCGATGTATAGTAGTCAGTTAAATATATGACTCTTATCCTCAGAAAAAATATCTGGACTGGAGAAATTAAGATTCTTGAGCATAAAGATGGCAATTAATATCATAAAAACAAGAAGCATCAACTAGGAAGAGTGTGTACAATGAGAAAGGAGGAGGGAACAAAATTTTTCAATGACATTTAGTAAAACAAGGGTGATGCTTGATGGCCTATCAAATGATCCATAGGTTTTTCATATTTTTAGAAAGAAAACAAAATAAATTTATCCCAACCTAAAACTTGTTTTAGAAACACCAATTTGTATACTATTAGAGATTCAATAGAATAGCAAATCCAAAAATAAAAGCAGGTTACTAATATAGAAGACCATTCAAAAAACAAGGAAAAGTTACTGGTAAATGAAAATGATTACCAATATGGAATATCTGTTAAATATAATTAATAATTTATTGTAAAGAGTTTAAATTTTAAGCTGCTAATTTTAATGATGTTGCTAAGGATATAAATAGAAAATACATGAGAGGAATTCTTAGTAAAGTAAATATAAAGGTCAAAGTATGCCTATTTAGAGTCCCATAAGGAGATAAAGAGAGAAAAAAAGTGGCAATGACAGATACAGGCCATTTTATATCATCTCATAACATGCAAAACTATGTGGGAGAGAGTTTATAATAAAATGTGAACTATGGACCATGCTTAATGACAAAGCCCCAGGATGTGTTTATCAATTGCAATGAATGTGCTACACTATTGAAGGATGTTCATGTGGGAAGGTGTGGGAGGTATGGGGAGTGGGGCATATGGGAATCCCTATATCCTTTGTTTAACATTTATGCAATCCAAGAATCTTTTAAGAAAAAATAAAAAATAATAATTTAAAAAAGTGAATATTCTGGAGGTGAAGATAGACACAAGCGTTTATAATGAAAAAGTCTATAAAGTAACAATAAGTGTGAATTTAAGGGTACCTACTTCAGATTCACCTCCTTATCCAATGATAATAAGACAATATATATTTTTTTTTCTAGAAAAAGGAAAAAAAAAGTATGTCTAAAAGAATAAAACTCATATTGGCATTAGATCTTTCATCTGAAGCACTAGAATTTGGTAGTGTGTGAAATAAAGTTTGGATGACCTCAGGGTAAGAAAATATTACCTTTAATTTTATATTATACAATCCTCATTCAAATGTGATAATTAAATATGTTTTCAATAAAGAAAAGACTCAAAAATTTTACTGGTTAAACACCATGAATAAGATACCTATCTAAAAATGTATGCCATCAAATCAAAACAAAACAAAAAAATACAGAAAAGAGAATAATAAGAAGTAGAAGAAAATGAGAGGAACATTTTTATTGTGAAATTTGAGATTTAAACCAAAATTTTAATGATGCTCTTTACATTTTTTTCCCATGGAACAAATCACCCTGCTCTGTTTGGCAGTGAAAAAGAATTTTTGTATAGTCATTATATTGTAACTGCATTGAAAGTCAAATTTTTGGAATCATTTTATATACAAAGCAGGTATCATTTAATTATAATAACAACAAAATGTAAACAGTATAAAACTTGCTATATTAAAAATAAAAATATACAAAATCAAAGGCGAAATTGATCAATCAGTACACTAAACTTGTCACCCTTCATTGTGAGGTATTAATAAATTATGTATAAATTTGAGAAATCAAAAAATAAAAGAATAGAATAATGATATCAGCATGATATTAGAGTAAGAAGCTACAATCCTCTAACCCCTTTAACAAACATTGAAAAATACGGAATAACTAGCAGAATGAACTTTCTTAGAAATTCTGGAAATCTTTCAAAATGTTACAATAACTAAGCAAAATTACTGAATCAAGAAAACACAAGAACAAATGGCAGCGAAAGCTCATGACACCTTTACCACTCACTCCTAATCCTCCTGAGCTCCATGTGACACCAACATTTTCTTTCGGTTTGGGATTGATTTCTTTCCTTGGCTCTGCTACAATTCATCTGGTGGTTGTCTGAAAGATTAATGCAAGACACTCATTTATGCCTCACCTGTCCCAGAAATTGCATTGGGCAGGGAAGGGGCTGACACACTAAAACACTGCAAGATAACAATTGAACCACTGCTGCTTGGACAAAGGATAACAACTTGGGACATACAATATGAAACCCAGGTCTGTGAAAAAAGCTGCAGTTTTCTGGGGAAAATGGAGCACTGGAGTATCCTTGTATGCAGGAGAGTTTAAAAGGTAATACATACTAGCACAGGGAAAGACTCATGCAGAAAATTACTTGACAGGGCCATATGCCTTCACATCAGGAAGGGAATGCCGGCAAAGTGTCAAAAGAGACGAATCCAATTTTTCCTTCAGTTTTTCCTTTTTTACCTTCTGACACTCATGAAATTACCACCATAACACTGGTACATAAAAACTAAAACAAAGGTATACAGCCTTTGCAAAGTGTGAAAATTCAGTATATAAACAGAATATAATAGTCATTAATGACTAAAAGGGGGGAAATTAACAAACCCTGCAGAAGTGGGAGAATCTGATTCTCATTGACAGCAAATTAAAATATTCAAAATTCCAGATTTCAACAATAAAATCACACATTATGCAAAGTGCCACAGGAAAAAAAGAAGTAAGAACAGAAAAAGAAGAACAAACAAACAAAAACAGAAAAAGAATGAATAAAGCTGAACAGAGTCAAAAGGATCTGTGGGAAACATCAAGTGTACCAATATTCACATTAAAGGGGTTCCAGAAGAAGAAGAAAGAGTGAAAAGGGAAGAAAAGCATTTGAAGAAATAATGGCTGAAAACTTTCCAAATTTGACAAAACATATGAATATACATACCCAACAATCTCAATGAACTATAAATAGGATAAATTCAAAGAAATCCACAAAGAGACACATATTAAAACAGCTGAATATCAATAGCAATGTAAGAATTCTGAAAGAAGCAAAAGGGAAGCAACACATTATGAACCAGGAATCCTCAATATTAAGTGTGACTTTCTTTTCAGAAGCCATGGAGGTAGAAAACAATGGATGGCACTTTCAATGTTCTGCAAGAAAATAAATGCCAACGAAGAATTTTATATCAGTAAAACTAGCCTCAAATAATTGAGAGAGGGGTAGATGTGGCTCAAATGGTTGGGTTTCTATCTCCCATATGGAGGGATCTGGTTTCGATTCCCGGGACTTCCTAGTGAAAAAAAAGTAAATTATAAAAGGTGTGGGGGCTTCCAGGACCTGCAAACAAGTGTAGCACCAAGTCCCGTGCACTGGTGCTCCGGCAGTCCCCTTGAATGGGTGTGCCATCAGGCCCCGTGAGCAGGTGGGCTGTCAGTCCCCGTGAAGCCACACAGCAAGATGATGATGTAACAGGGAGTGACACAAGGGAAAGCCAAGACGAGACCTGCCGAAAAAACAGGAACTAAGGTGGTACATATGGTAGGATGCCTCTCTGCCACATCAGAGGTTCTCAGCATCAAATCCCGGTGAAGACAGGAGGAGAAAGATAAGAAAACAGGGCAGGAAACAGACACAGAGGATTGCCCAGTGAATGAACACAGAAACAGCAAAAATGGAGGAAGGGGAAGGGAGGGGAAGGGAGGGGAGCGGGTTAAAATGTATAAAAGTTAATAAATAAATAAACAAATCTTTTTTAAAAAGTGAGAGATATAGAAATTTCCACATAAACAAAAGCTAAAGGAGCCCTAAACAAAATGCTAAAAGGTGTTCTTCAGTTTTAAATGAAAGAAGATTAGATCATAGCCTAAACTATAACAAGAAATAAAGATCTTAGGTAAAAGTCACTAGCTGGGTAAATAGAAATGCCAGGTTATGGTATTATGCTTTGTAACAACACTTTTTGTTGCTTACATAATCAAAAATAAAAATGCAGAAAAATTAATTAAATATATGGTTTGGGACACACAAGGAAAAAACATAGCCAGTGACAAAGCAATATAAAGGAGAGGGTTGGAAGAGAACAGAATAATAGATTGAACATGCTACTGAAATTAAGAACATAATAAATCAAGCAAAATTATTCCAGATTTAAAATGTTAAAATACATACTGAAAAAGAAATGAGAATTGATTCTAAATGTCACTCAAAAAAGATAAACTAACCCCAATAAAGGGAATCATGAAATAAATGAGGCACAAAATATGACAAAATTTACAGAAATCAATTGCAAAATGTTAGAATTAAGTCTGGCATTATCAGTAGTTACTTTCAATTTAAACACATTAAATTTTCTGATCAAAATAAGATATTAGAATAATAGAGAAGAAAATATGATGCACCTATATATTATTTATAAGAGGCTCATCTTAAATACAAATATAAAAATTAGTGGCAAGTTAAAATATGGAAAATATTCCATGCAAATAGCAAACAAAGGAAAGGTAGGATAAAACAATATAAGAAAAAATAGATTTTTAGTCAAAAACTGTTACAAAGGTCAAATTAAGGATACTATATATTGAGCAATGCGTCAATTTAGGAAAATGATTTTAGGAATAATAAACATATTTGCAATCATCAACAGAATCCCATTATGTGATGGGATTATTCATAAAATTCTAGGGAGAAATGAATGTGTGTTTTTTTTGTTAATAACAGCAGGCTTTCATGACTCACATTCAAGGAAAGCCAAAGACCAGATCACTTCCCTGTTGAATTTTACCGAAAATTTCATGAAGATTTAACACAAATCCAACTCAAACTCTTCCAAAAATTGAAGAGAAGGGAACACTTCCTAAATCATTATCTGATGCCAACATCAACCTAATACAAAGAAAATAAAAATACAATATAAGAAAATCACAGGCTCGTTTACCTTATGAATAAAATATTTAGAGAGTAAAAATAAAATATTTAAAAAGAATAAAAAATTCTCAACAAAACAGTAGCAAATCAATTCCAACAGAAGATTAAGAAACTATACACCATGATCAAGTGGGAATTACCTCAGGTATGCAAGAGTGATTAAACACAAGAAATTCAGCTATTGCTTATTTTCATTACTTGAATGAAGACAAAAGAATATCTCCCTTGATGCAGAAAAGGCATTTGCAAAAATCCAGCAGCTATCCTTGATAAAAATGGTTAGCAAACTTGAAATATAAGAAAATTTCTTCAACATGAAAAAAAAAAGCATACTTGAGTAACCCAGAGTTAATATCATAACAATGGTTAGTGACTGAAAACATTCCCCCTAAGATTAGGAACAAGACAGGATGCCCACTGTCACCAATGTTATTAAACATTTTACTGGAAGTGCTAGCCAGAGAAATTAGGCAAGTAAAAGAAATAAAAGACTTTAAAGTTGGAAACTAATGCATGAAACTTTTTGTATTTGATGGTGACATATTGCTGCATAAAGAAAAGCCTGAAAATTCCATAACAAAGATATTAGAAGTAAAAAAGAAAATGAATGAACCAAAATGATGAGGTAAACAAGCAACATTAGGGAGTTACAGGAAGATGGCATCTGAGTACACAGGCAGGGTTCAACTCTCTCACAAAAACAATGGAGAAAGAGAAAAAGCTGTCCAAGGGACCTACTCTGGTGGTCAGCAGACCACGACACTGCTATGCAACTCCCAGGAAGTTGAAAGACAGAGAGTCGAGAACCCAAAACAAAAAATGTGAGTTACCAAACAACCACAGCAGGCGGGAAGGGATCGCCATCCCTAACCTCAAGACATTAAGCAGGGGTAAAACCCTGGCTCACTGCTGCCAAGTGAGAGGGGGAGCAAATGTCTTCCTCCCTGTCAGCTGTTACAAGGGAAAAGGGAGGGGTAGCTGTTGAGATTCTCTTCAGTGAATTTGGCCAGCAGACACTGCTTTGAATTCCAGTTCTGGACTAACCAAAACAAAAGAAAGCAGAGATTGAAACACCTCCTTGGAAAGGTATGCAATGAGTACCAACTTCTGGCTGGCCAGGAAGTGGCATGGGCACAAACTGCATTTGGGTTTCTCTGTACCTAACTTCTGGGAGAAAATTTAACCTCAATAGTGACTCCCTGGCCTGGTTTTGATAACTTAAACTTGGCAAATTTAATGACTTAGTATAAGTTGATTTAACTGATCAAAGAATAACTGTGCAAAAAAAAAAATATTGGTAAGAGTAAATTCACCAACATATAAAGATGTCTAGACATAAGAAAAACATTACAAGTCATAAGAAAACAGGAAGAGATTGCCCAGCCAATGGAAAAACCAAATATCTTGAAGAGACACAGGATTTAAGACAATTAATAAATGATAATCTCACAGCTCTCCTAAATCAATTCAAAGAATTGAAAGAAATTATGACTAAAGCAAAAAAGGATAATAAGAAGACACTGGATGAGTATAAAGAACAATGAGGTGGGAATAAAGTGATACAGTGTATTTAAGGTACTGAAGGCAAAGCTGTCCTTCAAAAATAACAGTGAGTTCAAAGTCTTCACAGACAAACACAAACTGATAGAATATGTAACCAAAAGACAAGAATTACAAGAGATGCTAAAGGGAGTTCTGTAGTCTGAAAGGAAAAAACAATGGAGGGAGACTTAGAGAAGAGGATAGAAATGAAGACTATTAAGAAGGTTAAATTAAAGGTTAAAAAGGCAGACAATAGTATGATATGACAAAAGAAAGCCAAAGTCAAAATGGATGAAGTAAGCAATGCCTATACTGTAATAAAATTGAATGTTATTGCCTTGACCTCTCCAGTCAAAAACATAAGCTGAATGCCTATGTAAAATCTATGCCTAGGTGAAATCTATGATAAGGTGGAAGTGAGTAGTTGTGCAGTGAAGGAATATGACAGGGGTGTAGTGATGTTATCGGGTTGTGTGTTGCAAGTTTGACAGGGGGGTAGGGTGGGAAGTGTGGGTTGGATCACCCATGAAACTTGGGGGAGGGTTGGAGGTGGGAGCAGGTGAACACTGGGGATTGGTGGGTATGTGGTTGAAAATACAATGTTGGGAAAGCTCTTTTGGCAATATGACAAGGGAGGGTTACTGGATTAGGGTATTGGATGCGGGAACATTAGGAAGAGGATGCACCTGGGGCAGTCTTCTAAAGAATGTGCCAGTGATCATTTTGTCATAGTGTGTTGTATCAGTGGGTGGATACCTACACAATGAGCAGGAAGGAGGTGGATTCCCATCCTGGGAAGCCCAACATGTTCTCAAACAGAGGGGTGGGTGACTCTCAAGAATATGGGAGGTTTCTAATAGGTGAGGACAGACCACTGTGTCAAGTCCTCAGTGATGTTGCAAGTAACTATGAATATTTTTCTTCAAAGAGTGAAGCCTGGTGGTGGCTGTGACTTCAGAGGGGTGGGAGAGGGAGGAATAGAATAGATGGAAGAGGGGGTATTTATGGGTCAATGGAAGTGTTCTGCATGTTCTTGCAATGTTGGATACAGGCCATGTTAAATTTCAGCAAAAATTTATAAAAGTGTGTGGCCTAAAATGTAAACCATAATGTAAACCATTGAGCACGGTTGGTAGCTATGTTTCAGTTTTTGTACATCAGTTGTAACAAACGTACCATCTACACATAAAAAAGGTTATTAATATGGGAAGGGGGAAAAGAGGCAGGATGTTGGGTATATGGGAGTCTCCAATATTCTGTATGTGATTTTCTGTGACCTAAAACTTCTTTGAAGACAAAACAAAAAAAGTAAGACACTGGGGAAGAAATGGAAGAAAGTATCCCTGTACATGCAGGACAACAGATATTACAGTGATGAAAAGCAAAACGTCAAAATTTTTAAAAAATATTTTTCATTATTTTATATTATCTCAATTTTTAAATTTTAATTTAGTTTTTCTAAATTATTATGTATTTTATTTCTTATGTTAAAACCTAACATTATTTCATTTTCCAATTAATTGATTTTGGTGATATTCTTGGCTTGATTTTTGAAGAAAGTTTGGATCACAGAACGGTTACAACAGTGATGGGGAGGATCATTGGTGTGGGGTCTCAATGATGGGGGATACATGGGAAGAAGCTCACCTGGGCATACATATAAGGTATATAAATATGTTCAAATGTTCATGGAGTATTGTCACAGTGGGTAGAGATTCACACAATAACTGAAAGAGTGTTGAATTCCCATAATGGGGAGCTCTGCCAACATTCTGTAATGGAAGAGCAACAATCCCCCAAGCAGAGGGGCAATGACTGCTTGATCCTGACAACTTTGCTTATGAGCCTTTGCTCTTGAAATTGAAACTTAGCCTACTGTTGGAGGGTGCCAAAAAGTTACCTCCTGAGGGCCTCCATTTTGATCAAATGTGGCCTCTCTCTAAGCCAAACACAGCACATAAATGCATTACTTTCCCTCCAGCGTGGGCCATGGCTCCCAGGGATGATAATCCGTGGCACTGAGGGATTAATACCAAGTACCAATTAGCAATGCAACTGGAAAAAGACCTTGAATAAAAGGGGAAAAAGGTAAAGACAAATGAGTTTTCATGGCTAAGAGACTTCAAAGTGAGTCAGGAGGTCATCCCAGAGATGATGTTATGCACATCTCAGCAGGATCCCATAGAATGCCAAGGTGATACTACCCCAAGTAGAGGGGCTCCTGAGGGCTCTGGAGACACCCAGGCCTTATGGTCATGGCAGATAGCTCTAGAGTTTGGGGCCTTGCCAGTGGGCCCTACTTTGGAGTTTGTATTCCCAAGTGTGACAGAGCTGGACACAGTTGTAACTTCTCTATACATGCCTCTTCTGTTCCTTGTATTTGAATCTATATTTGGTGCTGGAGTTGGTAGGTGTGTGCCCAAGAGACTTGAATCTTTGTGCTGTCCATGTGCTAGTGGGGCCCTGAGCATCAACGGAGTTGCAACATCTCCTCTTCAGTTCATTGGACTCACCCAGGACAACTAACAAGGAAGTTGGGGTGATTAACCATCATAACAAGAAGCCGAGAGAATCTGCAACTGCAAGCAAGAGTTCCATCCATCACCTCTCAATTGGAGATTGAGTGGGCATCACCATCCCAGAATCCTCATGATTGGGGAATAAAATATGGACTAGAGTAGACTTACTGGTATTCTGCTGTAGACTTATTGTGATTCTAGCAATGGAAGAAATTGTATTGTTGATGTGCAGACAGTGGCCACTGGAGGTGCTGACGGCAGGGAGAGGGAAAAAGAGGTGTAATATGGGGGCACTTTCAGGACTTGGATATCCTGAATGACATTGCAATAACAGATATAGGCCATTATATATGCTGCCATAACCGACAGAATTGAGTGGAAGAGAGTGTAAACTACAATGAAAACTATAATCCATGCTTAGTGGCAATGCTCCAAAATGTGTTCATCAATTGCAATGAATATACCACACTAATGAAAGAAGTTAATGTGGGGAAAAGTGGAAGGTATGGGGATTGGGACATACGGGAATCCCTTGTATTTTTTTGTGTAGCATATTATGTAATCTAATTATCTTTTAGAAAACAATAAAAAATATTTTAAAAAATAGGCTGATAGAATAGGTGGAAAATATGAGCCATCCATATGTTGTCTACATGAGACTCACCTCAGATGTAAGGACACAGCCAGGTTAAAAGTGAAAAGTTGTAAAAATATATTCCATACAAATAGTAACAACAAAAAAAAGACCTGGCATAGTGGTACTACTATCAGACAAAATAGATTTTAAATGCAAAACTGTTATAAGGGATGAAAAATGCCATTATATATTAATAAAAGTGACAATTCACCAAGAATATATAACTATATTGAATATTTGTGTGCCAAACGTGAGTGCCCCAAGATACATGAGAAATGTGCTTGCAAAACTGAAGGGAGAAGAGATGTCTCTACAATAATAGTTGGAGACTTCAATACAGACTCTTAGTATTGGGTAGAACATCTGGATAGAGGATAAATAAAGAAACAGAGAGCTTGACAAATATGATGTATGAACTAGACCTAATAGACATCTATAAGGAATTGTACTTCAAAACAGCAGGATATACATTTTTTTATACATTCAAGCACTCGTGGATCCTCTGCCAAGATAGACCATTTGTTAGGTCACAAAACAAGTCTGAATAAATTTTAAAAATTTAAAATTATACAAAAAACTTTCTCTGATCATAATGGTATGAAACTGGAAAGCAATGATGGATGGAAAAAGGGAAAATTAATAAATATATGGAGATTAAACAACCCACTCTAAATAATCAATGGGTAAAAGAAGAAACTGCAATAGAATTCAGCAAGTATCTTGAGACAAATGAAAATGAGTAAACAACTTATCAAAACCCATGGGACACAGCAAAGGAAGTGCTGAGAAGGAAATTGATAGCCATCAATGCTACAATTTAAAAAAAAAGGAAGAGCTGTAATTGAAGATCTAACTGCACACCTGGAAGAACTAGAAAATTAACAGCAAACTAATCCGAAACCAAGCCTAAGGAAAGAAATACTAAAGATCGGAGCAGAAATAAACGAAATTGAGGGGGAAAAAAAA
>JAQZBX010075475.1:0-14590 GCA_029593785.1 Cabassous unicinctus
GATAAATATTGTCTAAGTCAGAGGTTCTCAAACAGGGACAGTTCCGCCCTCCCCCCACAGAGGACATTTGACAATGTCTGGAGACATTTTTGGTTATCTGGGGGCAACTGGAAGAAGTATTACTGGGATCTAGTGGGGAGAGGCCAGAGATGTTGATAAACATCCTACAATGCACAGGACAGCTCCACACAACAAAGAATTATCCAGCCAAAAGGTTCATGGTGCCAAGGTTGAGAAACCACGGTCTAGGTGTGCTACATTTTGGCTAGAGGCCTTTGTTCCATCTAGGTCTTTTAAGAACTCCATGCAGTCAGCCTCTGGCTGCTAATACAAAACCTGAAGAACATACAACATCCATTTCCTTTACCTCTTTCACCTTCCCCTCTGTCCCTGTGTGCATCTGGCAATAAAGCCTAATAAACCACTACACTTAGGACATGCTCTTGATTGTTCTACGAAATAAAAATTACATGCATAAGAGGAAGATTAAAGATGAAAAATCAAGAAAAGGAAGGAAAGGGCTTGGTTTTCATTTCCACAGCTAAATGAAGCTAAATCAACCATTTTGCATAGCAGACAATTAGCTGGCCTACTGTGTGTCTGATCATTTCTAAAAACTGCTTCTTTCTACCCAAGGAACAAATTGTCTACAGCACCATAAAAGCAGGTGAAAACTAAGTCATTCAGGCCCTGCAGCCTCCCCAAGGAGACCACTCATTTAACTGAGGCCACCTAGTGGACTACAGTGTAGATCTCAGCTAAACAGGCCCGAGGATTCCAATTTGAGTATAAATTCTGAATTTGGAAATACATTCTCTACTTACAAATTGAGAAATCCTTAGCCTGGAAAACATAAAAGATACTCTCAGTTTATTTAACATTCAACTCAACAAGCATTTTTTTTTTAAGATTTATTTATTTATCACCCCCCCCTCGTTGTTTGCAGTCGCTATCTGCTCTGTGTGTCCATTTGCTGCATGCTCTCTGTGTCTGCTCATCTTCTCTTTAGGAGGCACTGGGAACTGAACCCAGAACCTCCCATGTGGAAGGGAGGCGCTCAATCACCTGAGCCATCTCAGCTCCCTGGTTTGTTGTGTCTCTCATTGTCTTTCCTCTTTGTGTCTCTTTTGTTGCGTCATCTTGTTGCATCAGCTCGCTGCGCCTGCCTGCCGTTCCAGCTTGCCTTCTCCAGGAGGCACTGGGAACCGAACCTGGGACCTCCCATGTGGTAGGCGGAAGCCCGATTGCTTGAGCCACATTTGCTTCCCAACAAGCATTTATTATGCTTCTACTATACAGACTAATCCTAAGCTATGATCTTGGGGGAGATTCTAGCCAGGGAGAAAAATCCTAGCTTTTGCTTTCAAAGAGCAGAGTCTTGGCAGATTCTCAAAGAACTATTTCTTTTATACCCCTGACCCACAAATAACTAAAGAGGTGGGGTAGAGTATGTGACAATTGTATGTTAAAATTTGAAAATATAACATAGTTGGTTGATGGGGCCAACTATGAGGTTCTAAGAGAACAACCCTAAATATTAGCAAAAGACTAAGAAGTTTCTCTTTTTCCAATCTAGATGTAAAGACAGATTCGTTGTGCTTGAGAAGAAAAAAAGGTTGTTTATTTATCAATCCTTCTTTATATTTGTCTTTACTCAGCTCGATTGTTGAGACCAGTCTAACTGGTCCTCTCACTGACACTCACTTCAGAACTTCTGTGGCCAAGACAGACAGATGCAAGAATGCCAAGTACGTTCTTAAACTGCCAGATTTAAGACAACATCAGTGTCTGGATTCCCAATGAGACTGTGAAAACGCTGGAGACTCACAGCTTGGGCTCTCCATTCCCAGTTGTGATACTAGCAGTAAAAAGAAAAAGCCAGCATCTGGCTCCTTTTCGGACAAAGCTGCTCAGCCCATTTCATCCAAGAAAAAGATACCGTACCAAGAAGCCATTCAAGACACATGTCTCTTGGATGGTACTTAGGATTCGTCTTTATATTTTATTGGTACAAAAGGATGTCTCTTTTACTGTCAGGCTAATTTTTCATGGCCTCCATTGTTTGTTTTCAAGTGACCCATTCTCAGAATCTTAAAATCCGTTCACAAACTTGGCAGAACTAGGTTTGTCAGCCTTGGTTTTTGGTAGGTGCCTCCTTTGTACTCAATGGCAGTTCGATGAAGAAACTATCAAGCTAGAACAACCCCAGACAGTCACTTTCCCCTGACAGATACAAATAGGAAATAAAGATCAACACAGAAAAAGAGAGGAAAGTATAGGTGTGAGAAGTCAGAGGGCGCTTACTTGGTCACGATCTCCTGCAAAACAGCAGCTTTTCATGGTGCAAGAGTTGAAGTAGCCCTGATTGTCAAACTGGAACACAGGCAGGCGGGAGTGGATGTCATACAGCACGGGGGGCAGGCGACGCCTCAGGGCCAGGAGCTGGGTCCCATTGCTGTTGAATCTCACACTCATGGCACTTTGGAGGGATAGGTTGCCACCATAGCGCAGGAGAGAACTGGAAAAAGAAAAAAGTACAGGAACTGGGTGTAAGACAGGCTGCAAAACACTCTAAATTGCTTCTTCACAGCATGTGCTCAGAACCTCATATCAGGCCTGTACATCTGAATTTCAGCAGAATGATATTTCTATTCAGTAGCTAGAAGGTAATAATGAGGATAGGAATGACTCCTTAATTACATTAAAGCAAGTTTTATTCATTCATTCATTCATTTTAGGAGGTACCAGGGAGTGAACTCAGGACCTCATACATGGTAAGCAGGTGCTCAACCACTGAACTAAATCTGCTTCCCAATTAGAGTTGGGTTTTTTTGTTTGTTTGTTTTTAGGAGGTACCGGAGATCGAACTCGAGACCTCACATACAGGAAGCAGGTGCTCAACCACTTGAGCTACATCTGCTCCCATAGGCATTTATTTTTTATTTTTATTTGTTAAAAGAGAATGGTTATATTCCACTAGAATAACTAGAAAGCAAATAGTAAAGACGTTTTTAAAATTTTACATGTAGAGCAAGTAGAACAACAACTAGAAAAGCACGATGACTTGTTTTCCTTTACAATTCCCAAGTTTATATTTAGTTTTGACATATACATTGGTTAATATATATACTTCCAAAAGAAAAAAGAAAAGAAAAAAAAAAAAAATATATATATATATACACACACACACTTCCATTTATCTAGCCTCACAAGGAAGTGGCATATTTTGGTTCCCCTAACGTAGTTTCATAAAATTCATAACATTTTTTTAAAATCCCACAGTATGGTTCTAAATAATTTCTTTTGATGACTCAGAAGACACTTTCAATTTTACAGCAAACCAGGATAGTAATGAGCATTACCAATTAAACTGTACTAGTATAAATAAAAAAGATGTGTACATTTTACATTTCTGGTAGTCAGTATCCTTGATTACCTGGACACTATTTTTTATGGAGGAATGACTGCTTACTGTCCATGTCACAGGCAACTTCCCTTTTGTATTTCAGGTTCAATTACTGGAGCATTCAGTTACTGGTAGGAAAGTGAGCTAAAAGTATATGCATCAGAGATGCTGCAGGAATGAGCACCAACTTGCTCTGCCTTACACAGACATTGTTGTCATGGGAAGGAAGCAGACCTAGAAGTTAGGAGTTTTAGAGAAAAATAGTTTAATAAATTCTAGGGAATCACAGAGCTGGAAAGGACCTAAAGAAAACTAAATCAGAACATAGCAGATTTATTGAAACATTATTAACAAAGAAATTTTAATAGCGGGTTTTTTTTGTGTGGTTTTTTTTTTTTTTTTTGCCCCGCCCCAATAGCGTTTTAAAAAATAAAAATTTGGGTTATATGCCCCCAGAAAAGATTTAAATTGAATGAAGATAACATATTTTCTTTTCTTGGCAAGAAGGAGATGGGAAAGATTAAGGGGACAGGAAAGGAGATATCCTATAGGAAGAGGAGCCCCTGAGTTTCAGAGCAGGGGCAGCTGCCATCCTGGCCTGATCATAAAAACAGCCTCCACCAACACTAGCCACTGTCAGTCCTGTGTCCCCCAAAGTAGTCTTCTCACCACAGGGAAGAATGTTCTAGGACAGCAGCTAAGTGTGGAAACAAGGCTTGGGCAACACAGTCTTTAATCCTCTTATGATTGAAATGAAAGAAAGAGACTTGGAAACACTGACCCTAGAACTCTAGATGTCAAGGAGATGCCTGGTGCTCCTGCAGGCCCCAAGTAATAATTCCTGCAGAAATGTTCTTATAATGGTCCTAAACACAAGCTGCACTCACTCACACACAGAGAATTAATGACGGGGCTATAAGAGCCCAGGCATTTCCTTTACAGAGTGCCCTAGCTGCCACAGGCATGTCACATTATCTAAACACTGAGCTCAAAAACATTGAGAGGCTTTCAATATAAGATGGGCATAGAGTGTGCAAATAAACTAGCATCTGTAGGTCTGAAGAAGAGTAAGGGGTGGAAACAAGACTCAACAAAAAGAAACTTGGCCAGCTCCACAAGCCATAGCACAGGGTTTACACCAGCCGAGGCATCACTTACAGGAAAGCTGGGGCCTCTGGCAAATGCCCTTTCCATCTGTTAACAGGAACTTCCTCTGCAATTCTAGTCAGGCCTGTAGAGGAGTCTGGCCAAGACAGGCATCCAGGCCCATCCCATCCCCACACGCTTAAGCTCCTTGATCATGTCTGCAATCTGGTCACTCTATAGGGGTCTGTTTGTGGGCTCCAGGATAACTAGCTTTCTTCTCACCTATACTCCTATTTCTAACATGGAGAGGGTGCATAGGCATCTTGCTACTAGAACGTTTAAAGATGCTATCTATTGTGATGATGAATACACAACATTGTGATTATACTAAAAGCCATTGATTACACACTTTAGATAGATCGTATAGTGTGTGACTATATCTCAATAAAACTGCTTAATAAATAAATAATTGTGTAAGAAAAGACAGAAATAGCTATGTACAGCAGGGGATGTATAGAGAGATTGAGAGGTGAAGAGTTTTCTTGTTTGTCTGCTGTTTATTATTATTACTATTATTGAAATAATAAAAATGTTCTAATAACGATTGAAGTGATGAATGCACAACTATGTGTTTATACCAAATACTATTGGTTGTATACTTAGGATAAATTGTATGCTTTATTAATATGTATCAATAAAGTTGATTTGTAAAAAAAAAAATTATATATAAAGTAGGGGAGTGGATGTGGCTCAAGCGGTTGAGCATCTGCTTCCCACATGGGAGGTCCCGGGCTTGGTCCCCAGTGCCTTCTAAAAACAAAACAAAAAAAGATGCTATCAAAAGGGCAGCAGTTACCAAAACTGAATACTTCATGACTGGGCTCAAAATTCAATTATTTTCAGAGCAATGGACCAATACCTAAAATTCAGAAAGTGAGCCACATCAATTGTAATTTCTCAGCAAGGGGTTCTGCAACTGGCTACTCCTGGTGAGAATGGTAAGGATGATCTAGTTGTCCAGGAAGAGCAGTCAAGATACACATATAATGTCAGAGATTCTATAGTTTATGGTTCTAACTCAAGTGCACATGAGAAATCATCTGGGATTTTTATATATATACATATCTTCCCAGATATTCTAATTCAATCTGGAAAGTGGGTCCAGGAAACTGAATCTAACAGCTAATTCTGATGCAGGTGACTTTTAAACCACACTTGGAAAACATGGTTCCATTTTGGATTTTTTTTTTTTTCTTTTTTCTTTTGCATGGGGAAGGGGACAAGGGAGAAAAGCCAGCCACACAACATGGCACATTTTCAGCCCCATGTCTGTTAGCAGAAGGACTCTAATTCCTTCTAAGTTCTACTCCACCAACAATGCCTGAATGAAATGTTTGTGTGGTGTTTTTTTTTCCTGCCCACAACACATTCCCTGAAAGAGAAGTTGTTTCTCATTTCCTCTTAGAGAACTGAGGGTGACTTTATGCAACAAGAATGCCTCAATCTTGACTCACTTTCTGGACTCTGGTCTTGATAATAGAGATGCCACTATCTCCACTTCTCCAGAGAAATGGATGCCATTACACACTTAACAAGATGGGCAGCATCTCAAAAGGGTTGGCAACAAATTAAAATGAGTTTAAATCAGAATGTCCCTATAAGAAAAATAGAAGCAATCTATTCCCAACCCATCTTCAACCAAGGACTTGCTGCAAAATGCAACAAGAATGGAGTCAGAGATAATCCAAAGGTCAGCATGCAAAACAATCCGGATGAAAAGCAAGAGACCCTTGGAACATTAGGAAAACATTCCTCACTAGTGTAGTCTCCTGTTGTTGGCCTTTTTTTTTTCTAATGCTCAATTGGACTTTTTTTTATTGATTTGGTGAGGTTAAAAGAATTTGTTTTAGGAGGTACCGGGGATTGAACCCAGGACCTTGTACATGGGAAGCAGGTGCTCAACCACTAAGCTACATCCACTCCCCAATGAGAGAGTTGGTTTTTTCATGTTTGTTTTTAGGAGGTACCAGGGATCGAAACCAGGACCTCATACATGGGAACCACTTGAACTACATCCACTCCCCAAAAGAATATTTTTTAAAATACTTGGTGCCAAGACCCTAGAACAGAGGAGAGACAGGCAGAGGTTGTTTCCAGGGAAGGTGACTGGGAGTATCATCTCCAGCACAAGACAAGGGTATCAATAAAGTTTCCAAGATCAGACTCCACGAGTCTAGGTTTCCACAAATCCATGATTAAGTAATTCACATACTATCTGATGGTGTCAATAAGATTTTCCAAAGCCCATTGGCATGAATTTCCTGATAGTTTCTATGTGAAAGTTCCATTAAGACTTGAGTAATGTTTGGAGTCAAGGCACACATGATACATGGTTTATCTGTTGTGGGGAGAACTGCTTCATTCTAACTCACGAACATCAGAGCTGGCATCGTACAACAACCAGAGAGGCAAAAGTAAGGTCCTTTATATGGGGGAAAAATCTCTTCCCACCACAGTTGATGCTTTAGGACAGGATAACCTATAAGGAAAATGGGACCCAACCCATAGAATATAACAAATCTTAAAGCATGCTAGAATTAGGTAAAAAGTGAACAATTTCAAGGAGTTACAGCCCACACTGGTCTCATTCGCGTGTGTTCAGGGTTTCAATGACCCCTTGACCATTTCTTCTATGGGAGCTGAACAATCAAAGCTTTGTCTGTTTTTTCTAATACAATGCTCAGTCCCCAACTTGAGACTACTGTAGAGGAAACCAAACTGTTGGACAACCTGAGAAACACTGTAAGCTGTTACTAAACAAATTTATTTTCCCCAGAACATGATTCACCATCACGTCTCTCTGGCTTGGAATATAGATTATGGGTTCAGTATAAATGGTAAAAATTCCTTTCCTTTTGACATTCAAAATTTTAAATTGGGCCACCGACATGCCATCCAGATTGAGAGAGACCAGAAACTCAAGGGGCCACATGAACCATGGCTACAGCCATATCAGTAAACACCAGAAGCATCCAGGAGGCTGGGGTAACGCTGGTGGCATGCATCACCACAGGATCGACTTTGACAAATATCACCCAGGTTACTTCAGGAAGGTTGGTATGAGACATTATCACTTGAAGAGGAATCAGAGCTTCTGTCCAACTGTAAACCTTGGTCAATGAACAGACATGGGTAAATGCTGCCAAAAACAAGACTGGAGAGTGGAGACTGGAGCTGTTCCCATCACTGAAGTGGTGCAATCAGGCACTACAAAGTTCTGGGGAAGCGAAAGCTTCCAAAGCAGACTGCCATCGTGAAGGCCAAATTCTTCAGCAGAAGAGATGAGGAGAAGATTATGTGTGTGGAGGGAGCCGGTGTCCTGGTGGCTTGAAGCCTTATGGAGGAAGGTTCATTAAATGCTAACATGCTTTTCCCTTGTGGTCTGAGTGTAGACTCTTCAGCACCTCTACATCCCCAACTGTGCAGCTTAATGCTGAGCATAGTCAGGATCAGGAATCCACCATAACCAGGTTCTAGGACAAAGAATGTGGAGGCCTTAGCCAATTAGCAAACTTGAACCTTATTTTCATCTATAAGAATGGTAACCTGTTGAAAATTTTAGTTGAATACCTGTTTGTATTGTTTACAGAGGGTGAGAGAGAATGGACACTTATCTATTCCGTGAGGATCAAAAAAGAAGACTCAGTTTCAATTTGTCACTTCTACAGAGGGTTAGAGTGATAGAGGTGAGGCAATTCTACAGGGCTACATTCCTGAAACTAAGGGTTTTTTCCTGGGTCCCTTATTGTATTAGTCAGCCAAAGGGGTACTGATGCAAAATACCAGAAATCAGTTAGTTTTTATAAAGGGTATTTATTTGGGGTAGAAGCTTACAGTTACCAGGCCGTAAAGCGTAAATTGCTTCCCTCACCAAAGTCTATTGCCACGTGTTGGAGCAAGATGGCTGCCGACACCTGCAAGGGTTCATGCTTCCTGGGTTCCTCGCTTCCTGGGGCTTGTTTCTCTCCCGGCTCAGTTGCTCACATCTCTCCACAAGGCCAGATGTAGATTATCAGGCCAACAGTTCATCTCTCTTTCTGGGGCCTCTGCTGTGTCTAATTGAGCCTTCTCTCTGCTTCTCTGTGTGCTTACTTCCTGGGCTCCAGCATTAAAATTCCCACTCTCTTCTCTGCCGTGTGTTTTTCACGTCCTACTAACGTAGCCCAATCAAAGCCTTAATCATTTTTTAATCAAGTAAAAGTGAAAACTCAGAATCCAATATAATCTAATATGCCTGGAGAGACAGGCCAGTTTACAAACATAATCCAATATCTATTTTTGGAATTCATAAACAACATCAAACTGCCACACTTATTTTGGGCCAAACCATTCTAGTTTTAACCAGGATCTAGAATTAATAGTTTTTTCTTTTAATCAAAAGCATATCTAGTGGAGAAAATTGGGAAATCCTGAAGGCCAGAAACTGAGTCAGGTTTTCTAGGATTTATATCATCCTGTTAAAGCCAAACCATGATAATGACCAGTGCTTGTGTGCAGATAAGACCCTCGGAGACCTCAGTGTAAATTATTTGCTACAGCTTTTACCCAGTTCTGGAATTTTAGACTATTGACCCAAAATAAAGAAGTCCAAAACCCTGAGTAAAGAAAAAAAAAAATTTAAACTTGATTGAGGTTGGCAAAAGGGCTTGTCTAAACATCTGATAAGGAAATCTTTACATAATCAAATGGCATATCCAGCACCTCCATGGAGGAAACATGGATGGCAAGTAGGGCAATGCTTCCAATCATCTTCTTTCACAACAGGAAACATGCCCAGAGTTTAAGTGATTTAGAGCCAGGTTTTTGCCTTTGGTCCAGAGATCCTAAAAGCTGTGTTGAGCCAACCAGCATCTCAAAGCAAATTAAGAGATATAACAGATTTGTTTTAGGACATTCATGACTTTTCCACAGAATTAGGGACTCAACATTTAATCATTTAGTCATCTGAGTTCATCAGATGACCTGACTTGCACATAACCTGGCTAATTCAGAATCCTCTCCCCCTACCCCAATCTTGAGGAAGTGAAGAGTTTTATAAATAGCCATTGAGCCTTCATCTTAAAAATATCTCCCATCCTACCACCTAATCGATGTTACCTAGCATCAGCCCTGACCTCACAGAGTATATAACTAAGGAGGTGGAGCTTAATAAACAATGGGTAGCAGGAGAAAGGAAAAAGCAAGTGGAAGGAAGGAGATTGAGATGGCAGTTGCTAGAGCGACAGTAACAGTGCAGTAAGTGGGTGGAGAGCTATGCAGGTAAACAGGCAGTCTCTGACAGCAGGAGAAGAAACTAGAAAGGATGTTTTGAGTGTTGGGTGACAAGGTCACAAAGCCAGAGGAAGGTTAAAGAAGAAAAAAATGAAGTTTGGGGAAAATTCTATGCAGAAGAGGGTCTGAAAACAAAAACCATGATTTGGCACTTTCTAATAAGAACTCTTATGCAAACAGTTGAAAACAAGAAAGGCACATAAAAGAAAGGTGAAAGAAGGCCAAACTGGTGACTGATGAGGCACAAGTATAGGAAGATGGCTCATCTCATACAGGAGCCACTCACTGAGAAAGCATCTAAAAACACAAAGTCAGCAATAACAAAATGGCTTAGAACTTTTTTAATATTAACTCTTTGTAATAAATATATTTTATACTGTATTCCAGTACACTCATATTTATTTAGCATAAATTCATTGGAGAACAATACCTACCACCTACCATATGCCAGGCACTGATTTTCTATTCTATATTTTCTATTTAATAAATACTTATGGTTATCTAAAATGATTTCACAACCCACTGGATTTTTTAAAAAGCCTCCAAACTTGTCACCTTGCTTCTACTTTTTTCCATTGCCCTGTTTATCCTGAACAAAGCAGCCAAAAAAACAAAAACAAAAACAAAGCAGCCAGAAGCATATTGAACCATGAGTCATATTTTATCATTTTTCTGCTGAAAAACCTCCAGTGGCTCCCCATTTCAACCAGAGTAAAAATCAATTCCCTACAAAGCCTACAAGGCCCTAGACAATCCCTTTGTACTCATCCCTTATCTCTCTAACCTCCGCTTCTAGCATTCTCTACAACCTCATGGTGCCTTCTTTACTGTTCCTAGAATATGCCAGGCATGCTTCTGCCACAGGGCTTTTGCAGTTGGAGATCCTGTGGCCTGGAATGCGCCTTCCCAGATATCAGCATAGCTTGTTCACTTACCTCTTTATTCAAATACCAACCTCAATGAGGCCTTTCCTGACACCCTATGCAAAAATACAACTTCCCCAATGTTCCCTGTCTCCCTTGCCTGCTTTATTTTCCTCTACTGCACAAATCACCATCTAACATACTATATATTTATTACATATTTATTTTGATGCTTATTTGTCTTTTCCCACCAGACTATTACCTTTTATATCTTTTCCCTGTGTATACTAAGTGTTTAAACAGTTCTAGACACATAAGAGGTCTTCAATAAATACCTGTTGAATGAATGATCTAATGGGTCATGACCAGCAGTTTGAAAAATCCTGACCTAGGACATTTAAAAAAAAAAAAACCACCACGAAGGGTCACATGAGTCTGAAAGGTAAGCAGCAGAACAACAAAAAATCTGAGAAACAGCAGGAGACTTAGAGATCCTCTAAGTCAAAGTCTCTTTTACAGATGAAGAACTGCAGCCCAGAAAATAAAGTGATTTGCCAACAGCCACCACGGTCTCCTGCTCTGTGCATGATACCACCCAACATTTTTCAAGTGAGTTAAATTCACCCACATGCTAATCAAGCAAACGGCCAACAAGAAGGAAGAATTTAACAGGTGTCTTAATTATATCCTGCACTTTTAAAGCAAATTCCTGATTCTTGCAGAACAAAAGTTCAAAAGGAAAAGCAACAATTACGTTTTAAGAATTCAATTACAAGTTAAGAAAAAAGAAAATAGATTAATCTATTACATTTTAGAAAGTGACCATTGAATTGTACAGATTTTGAATGTAAGTTCTACCCAATTATATTTAAAAACAAATAGTGATAAATGTATTGATTGACAGGTGTACTGAGACTAATAAGAAGACATATTAACTAAATTTTATAAGATTTGGGTTTATTTTCTTTATACCTTTCATTTTATTTACCAAGTTTTTCTACAATGAATGTGAACATCTATAAGCAAAATAAAATAAGTTATTTCATAATGCCCTTTTTTTTAAAGATTTACTTTTTATCCATTTTTAGCGTGCACGTGCGCACGCGCACACACGCACACACACACACCATTTCTGCTGTTTTTGTGTTCATTTGCTGGGCAATTCTGTGTCTGTTTCCTGCCTTCTCTTCTCATCCCAATGTGGGAGACAGGCGTTCTGCCACCTGTCCCAACTCAGTTCCTGGTTTTTCGGCGCATCTTATCTTAGCTCTACCCTACGTCACTCTCCTGCTACGTCATCATCTTGCTGCTTACAACGCACCCATGCACAGGGCCTGATAGCATACTCGTTTGCAGGGCGTGACAGCGCACCCGCTGTGGGCCTAGGGGCAGGGCCTGGCGGCGCAACCAAGCATCCCCTCTTGCAGGGCCTAACAGCACGCCCTTGTGTGGGGCTTGGGGGTGGGGCCTGGCGGTGCACCCGTGGGTGGGGCCTGACAGAACACCTGCACACAGGGCCTGATGGCACGCCCGCTCATAGCAGCCCACGCACCTTCTGTATTTTTTTCTTTATTTTACCGGGAGGTCCTGGGGATTGAACCCAGGTCCCTCCATATGGAAGACAGACGCCCAACCATTTGAGCCACATCTGTGCCCCCTCATAATGCCTTCTTACACACAGTCCCTCTTTTAAAAGGGGACCACTGAAGACAGCTTTGAAAAATGTATGGGAGTAGGGAATTTAAAGAGCCTCTTAATGGAAACTTTAAATAATATGTTGTCCCACAGTATTCTGGTACAGATGCTAAATTTGAAATTAAGTCATTATTTTAAATTCATATAATGATAACCAAACAAAAATTTTCAAAGACTTTGAAATTTCAGTGTCCCTCACCATCCTCTTCAATGAGAGCAAATAATATCCCTCCTTTGATAGTTTCTAGTTTCTAAAAGGGCCTCCCTTGGTTACCACTGGCCATAGTCATAAGGTTAAGTGTAAAACTACAGTCAGTTTGATTTCTTTCTGAAGATAGACTATCCCACTTCCA
This sequence comes from Cabassous unicinctus, assembly GCA_029593785.1. Classification (NCBI taxonomy): domain Eukaryota; kingdom Metazoa; phylum Chordata; class Mammalia; order Cingulata; family Chlamyphoridae; genus Cabassous; species Cabassous unicinctus. The sequence goes on from JAQZBX010075475.1 coordinate 12,735, forward strand.
AACATCCATAAATAAATGGCAAAGATGTATTATCAGAATAGAAAACAGACTCAAAACACAAAACTATTTTATGCAGAATCCAGAAACATTAATGATCTAATACCCATTTATGGGGAAACCAGGGTCAGAGGAACATGCTAAATGACATGCAGTCAGCATCATCTAGAATGTGAGAAATTCTTTAAGACAAATAATCTGGTTTCTTCAACAACAACAAAAACTTTGTAAGGAATAAAAGGGGAGAGGCAGGGGTACCTATAGATTAAAAGAGACTTGGAAGCCATTTCAACTAATCACTTTATATGGACCTAATCTGAATCATGATTCATAAAAACCAACTGTAACAAAACATTTATGATACTACTAAGGAAAATCTGAACTCTAATTGGATAGGTGATAATATTAAAGAATTATTGCTAATTATTTAGGTGTGATAACAATATTGTGGTCACATGTTTAAAAAGCATTATCTTGGTATGGAAAAGTCCAGCAGTCCCTCAAAAACTTTAGCATAGAATTACAATATTACCCTGTAAATCCACGGATGGTACTCAAACAAACTTGTACATGAATGTTCACAGAAGCAGTATCTACATTAGTCAAAAGGTAGAAACCATTGGGAGAAACAAAATGTGGTATATCCACACAATGGAATATTATTCCGCCATAAAAAGCAGTAAAATACTGATACAAGCTATAATATGGATGAACCTCAAAAACATTGTTAAGTGAAAGAAACCAGACATACAGGGTTACATATTGTATTTCATTTAAATGAAATATCCAGAATAGGCAAATCCATAGACACAGAAGCAGATTGGTGGTTACCAAGGGGAGGGGGAAATGGGAAATAATTGTTTACTGGTTTTATTTTGGGATGATGAAAATGTTTTGCAACTAGATAGAAGTGGTGGTTGCACAAATTGTAAATGTACTAAATGCCACTGAACTGTTCACTTTAAAATGGTTAATGGTAGGTTATATGAATTGCATCTCAATTTCTTTAAAAAAATATCTTTTTAGAAATATGTATTTAAGCATTTACAGAGGAAATGATATATGAAAACTGATTCAAAATAATTGGGGAAGGGGTTTACAGATGAGGAATAAATGAAACAAGATTGTCCATAAGTTGATAATTATTAAAGTTAGGGAAAAAGTTAGAGGGGTTAATTTTACTATTCCACTTATATTTGAAATTTTTTACCATGAAGTTTTTTTTAAAAAGAGAAAAGTCAGCATTTGATTCTAAAATTAGAAAGTCCACTTGATGTAGAATTTTAGTAACTGGGAAGCAGGTATGGCTCAATCAATGGGGCTCCCGTTTGCCATATGGGAGGCCCCAGGTTCGCTTCCCAGGGCCTCCTTGTGAGGGCAGGCCGGCCCGCGTGGCGCAGTGGGCTGATGCAGTAAGACCTCACAGCAGGAAGCGGGTGTGGCTCAATCGATAGAGCCCCCGTTTACCATGTGGGAGGCCCCGGGTTCGCTTCCCGGGGCCTCCTTGTGAGGGCAGGCCGGCCCGCACAGCGCGGTGGGCTGATGCAGCGGGACCTCACAGCAAGGGGGAGATAAGCAGACACAGAAGAAACGCACAGCGAATGGACACAGCAAACGGGGGATAAATAAATAAATAAATCTTAAAAAAAAAAAAGAATTTTAGTAACTGGACTTGGGGAGTATTAAAGAAATTACATAAAATGGTACATGCTGGGGCTCAAATGGTTGGGCACCAGTCTCCCATATGGAGGGACCTGGGTTCGATCCCTGGGACCTACTGGTAAAATAAAGAAAAATATAGAAGGCACATGGGCTGTGAGGGCATATAGGTAAAAGTAAATAAATAAATAAATGGATAA
>JAQZBX010075476.1:0-14589 GCA_029593785.1 Cabassous unicinctus
CGTAGGAGAGGGAGTAGAAAGTACTTAGCATTTCCTTAGCTGTTTAAGAAAAACTAGTTTAATCATTTTTAAAAAAACATAATATTCAAACCTAACAACTTCTAATGTTTTACTTTCTCAAATTCAAATCCTGAAAAGTATCTTTTATTTTAAATTATTTCAAAAGATTTGTTCTTTCACCCTAAAAAAAGTGAAGTAATAAAATAGTTGAGTTCATTTAATATGTTATAATTTAAATGAAAAGTGTTTAGAAAGTGCTATAAAGTTAAAAGAGATTCTTTAATCTTCTGTTAATCAAAGTTGTATAAATAAAAAGCTCATATAAATACTTAAAAAAAAAAAAAAAGTACTTAGTATCTAATCCTGGCTCTATGCTTACTCACTTTATGTCCCTGGGTAAATTTCTCATCCTTTTTTGGCTTCAGGTCATGCATCTGGAAGGTGGTCTAGTGATTGTCGAAGATCCCTTCCAGGCTTGACAGTCTATGAGCTGAATAATCTCACCTGGATTAGGCTCTGGCTCATTTTTTCACTTTAATTGTTATGCCAATGACAAGTAGAAGGAGAAACAGTAGTCCACAGTGTAGACAATGGTCTTCAAACATCAAATAATGGCCCATACCTCCTGATTCACTCTTAGATTTTAAACAAATCCTTCCCACCAACAACACACGGTATTCTTCTCTCCTAGGAAAGTAGCAATTTATTCCAGGCTGTGACACATTCACAAATCTTCAGATTTCCTAGGAACGTCCAGGAGGGATAAGACCAGGAGATCTAAGGCCAAGTAGATGATGCCCTTAAAACTAAAGTTTCTGCTCCTGCCTTGTTCATTCCTTCTGTTTTATATGGAACCACTGATGGATTGCTTCTGCACCTTTAACACCCCGCAATCCCATGCCAGAGCTAATATTCAATGGCCAGAAGGATTTTGGAAGACTCTAAAACATCATTTAGAGGAGCCTAGAATCTCAATCCTTCCTTTCACAAATAATATTGAATGCCTACTAGGTTCCAACTACCATTTTGTGAAGGGGGATTAAAAAACAAAATCATTCTGTTATCAGAGTATCATAGCCTAAACAGGAAAAATACATAAGCAAGTAACATATAATTAATAATAGAATGTTAAAAGCGCTACGGTTAAAGTAGGTGAAAGTTAATATGGAAGGAGAGAGGAAGGAGAGTCTGATCAGGCTGAGGGCAAGCAAAATGAAAGATTTCCAAAATAGGTAATTATTGGACTAAATTTTCAAGAACAGAAAGAAGTTAGCTCACCAGAGATGGCAGGTGAGTGTGTTTCTTGCATATGGAATAGGCAGATATAAAATAACCAAAGAATGTATGACATGAGATGGTGCAAAGTTATGAAATAACTTGATTCCTTCCATGAAGACTGTAATCTACTATGGCTGAAATACAGGGTGCTCTTTGGAGTGGGAAATAAGGCTCAGAAGTTCAGTGAGAGCTTAGTAAGGAACATCCCTGTAAGAATATGCCATGTTAGTGGTCTGAACTTTACCTTAAGGAAAGTAGGGAATCTCTAAAATATTTCAACAAATGAGGTATGTATTGTTTGTATTCCATACTTGGTTTCCCCAAAATTCTTCTTGTAAAAGAAGGAAATAACTTGGATAAGCACATAAATAAATTGATGTAAGGATGTTCTTGGTATTTTTCATGAGACTGTAAAAAGTTTAAAACAACCATATAGGACACTTTAAAAATAAATTATGTTACATCCATCAGGTGGGCTACTATGCATGACATGAAAAGATGCCCATAAATATATTGTTAGAGAAACAAAGTAGGTTAAAGAATTATATGAAGAGTACAATGTAGGTATGTGTAATTTAAAAATATGGATGGATAAATTTAAAAACTTTTGGCATCCAAGGGTTTAAACCTGTTCTATACATTTCTGTTTTGTGTGAAGTTTTTATAATAAGCAAAACCAATTAATGAATTTCCATTTTGAAAAAGAAGTTCGTATCCAAAAGATCTCTGTAGCATATTGTAGTAATTGAAATGGAAGATGTTACTAATTGGGGCAAAAACTGAAGTGCACCATAACGAAGATACCCAAATGATAGTGTTTCAGACAAGATATAAATTGATTTTCCTCTAATGAACAATCCAAGTGTGTAGAGTGGGTCGGCTCTACATCCACGTAGAAACCACCCAGAGACCCAAGCTAGCAGGGCAGATCTGCTAGCCTCAGTATTAGCATCCAAGATTTTCAAGCTCTTGCCATTTCTAGAAAGTGAAAAAGACAAGGGAGAAGAAAATTCAGGAAATAGTCTTTGTTTAGATGACTTGGAACTTGCACGCATACTTCTGCTTATGACCCATTAGCTAGAATGAAACGGGGGTAGAGGGTCAGTCAGCAGTCTGCCTCAAAGATCAAGGAACTCTAGACAGGAAGGTTTGTTTGCAGCATAGTATAATAAAATGCTCAAACTAAGAGATGAGGTTTTTTTTGTTGTTATTGTTGTTTTTTTTAAAATGAAACTCAGGTGCACAGAACTGGATTGTTAGACTTGCTACAAAATATACGCTCTTATCATTGGTTCATAAAAGGTTCTCACTTGACTGTCTTGGTTTGTTTATACCTGTACCTGTACCTGTACTTATACCTATACCTGTACCTGTACCTGTACCTGTACCTATACCTATATCCATACCCATATCTATAACCATATCCATATTTACCTCTACCTCTACCTGTACTGTACCTCTGCCTCTATCTACCTTTACCTCTACCTATTTCTATATCTAATTTCACCCATATCTATGCTTATACCTACACACATACCTGTATCTATTATCTAACCTATATTTATTATAAAATAAATTATCACCCTACATAAAAACCAAGTCAGTTAACTTTTTCCACATAATAAAATACCTCGAAAATCAATGGCTTAAAATGACAATAATGTATTTGTTCTTGATTCGATGGGGTCTGCAGTTTGTCTGGACTCCTCTGGGTGGTACCTCTGATCTGGGCAGGTTTGTCTGGAGGGTCTGAGATAGTCTCACTCACCATTCCGGGGGCTAGTGCTCACTGTTGGCTAATACTGGCTGTCACTTGAGGTGACAGAGATGGCTATTCCATGTTTCTCCACCAGGCCAGTCCAGGTGGATTAACACGTTAGTTGCTGCCATGTTCCCAGGAGCAGCAACAGAGGGCAAGCTTGACATGCAAGCATGTTTCAAGTGTGCTTCCATCAGGTTTGCTCATATCCCATTGGCCAAAGCAAGGCACTTACCAAGCCTCTAGTCACTGTGGGAGAAGATGACCCAAGGATGTGGATAGAGGGAAGCATGGGGTCTTTAGGGTCATTATTATAGCAATCTACCAAGTGACAAAAACCTGCATATACAAAGGTGGCCCTCCTCCATCCAGTCCCCCTAACATCCATCACCCACGATAAAATATCCTGCAATTTGTGTTCATCAATTACATGTTTTCTTTACATAAAGTAATTATTTTTATTTTACCTGGTTTCGAATTTATAAAAAGGGTATGATACAGTATATAAATTTGGGGGATTATTTTCACACAATATTATATTGCTAAAATACCATATTGCTGTGTATAACCATAGGTTTTTCACTTTGATTATGGTATCATATCCCCTTATATGAATATACCACATTTTATTTATCCTTTCACCTGAAGGTGGGCATTTTATAGTACTGCCATATACGTTTTTGAACATATCTCTTGTTATATATGTATAAGAGGTTATCTTGGGTATACCTGGGAGTAGAATTGATGGGTCACAGGATATGTGAATATTCAGTGTTACAAAGTAATGCCAAATTACTTTCCAAAGTGCTTATGCCAATTTACATTTCTCACCAGGAAACTCTCAAAGATGGTACCATCACTTACTATTGAAAGAATTCTTAAACTTTCGCTCTTTAAATGGGTATAAACATATATCTCCTTGTGTCTTTGATGCCAGTGGTTAAATGAACTGTTCCTTGTCTCTGCTCTGGACAGCAGGACACCAGAGCCTGGTCCTGGGCCAGCTTAATTCCCTAGTCCAACTTAGCTCCACCTTCTGTTTCTCTGACCGTCCCTGTGACTGAAGACTCACTAGGTGCCAGGACCACACCAAATTTACTTATGACCTAAAATCCTTTCCAAATATGAGATTTTGCTTTTTTTTATTTCCTTTTTATTTCCATGCTTTCGTTCTAGCATCCCAGTGTAGGGCAACGAACACGAGGTTTGGAATCAGACAAACTTAGCATGAATTGTACCTCCTGCACTTCAGCAGTGCAAAGGTGGACAAGTTACAAACTTTCTCATATGTAAACGAAATATACCGGTTCTCAATTTTGTTGTAAAGCTTATGTGACGTGACATATGTAAGAGGACACATAACTGTAGATATAACACTTGGTGTATAATAGGTGCTCAAAATTAGAAGCACTGCTAATGACTCAGTAAACCTTCTCTCTGGGATCCAGGTTAAGGAATCCAACCTATCGTAGCATCAACACTGGCTAGGCTAGCCTTGCCTGAAGTTAAATCGCTCTTTCCCTATTAATTCATGTCAAATGAAATTGTGATTTCACTGTGGCTCGTGAAAACATAGGCAGATCTGACAAATTCAATCATCTAATTTTTAGACAAAGTCTCAGTGATTATAAGGTAGATCATTAGTCATTATACCAACTGCACATGAAATATGACACATCTTATCAGGCCTTTTCACAACTAGCATTAGCAGCAAGGAAAGTAAGGCAATTAAAGCCCTCAGGGTAACTTTGCTCCAAAGGAGAGGGCCAAGTCTTCCATGTACCAGCCCTACCTGTCTTATAAACCTGACTCTTGTCATGGATATACTGGATAATTGTGATAATAGTTCGACTTCTCTGGGTCTTAGTTTCCTCGGAAACTAGGGCTGCATTTGAAAATGCTTGTTGATTTGAAGTGAATTGGATCTGAAAAATGGCAATATTGGACTAAGCCATCCCATGATCTCTGATAAAGGCCCCCAAACTCTCTGTGCTCCAGCTGAAGCAGCAGCTCTGCCTCCCTGAAGTCTCCCTTGAGTCTTCCAGGGAGCAACCTTCTCTTCAAGAGCTCACAGCTCCCTGTTGAAGGCCTTTATCAAAGAGTTCAGTGACATTAAATGATCCATTGAGGCTTGGAAGGGGATATAAAGGGGGAAGTGGCTTCCCAAAAGCCCACACGTGTATTCCAAGTGGCCTTTAGAGGCTGGGAATGCCTGGGTCCTTTGGATGGCTCACCGTGAGTGAGGTACAAGCCCCTTCGGTACTTTCTACAGCTCCCTTCCTGGAGTGGCATGGGTCTGAGAAGTCCTTCTCTGGAAGAATCGTGTTATCTGAAGTTAAATCAGACTGCTGATAGAGCAACATTGATTTGTGTTAAAGATACTTCTGTTAGAGGAATTGTTTAAAGGTCTGTCATTTCTGTTCCCAAGACCCAAATAAGTGTGAGAAAGACCTTAAAGCTTAACTATATCTCCCTGATTTTGTGCAAGGCAGTATAGTCTAAACCTGTATCCCAACACGAAGGTCCAAATCCCAGCTCTTCTACTAACAGCCTGTAAGATTTTAGGTGAATCACATCCCCTCTCAGAGCCTGAGATTCCTCAGTTAGAAGACAGAGATAATGTCTGTTCTGCATCTTTTGCAGGACTGTTGGGAGACTCAAAGGAGATGATACATGTGGTGTTGCCTTAGGGTTGTTCCTGGGGACCATCTCCATCTGTTTCTGGAGTGGTCCCTGGTTTCCAGCTCTGAGAGCCTTCACCAATCGTTAGCTGACGGGACACCGTCATAACCATCATCTTGATATGTTGTGTTTACACAGCACTTACTCAGAGGAGCTAAAGGCAATGGGGCATCTCTCCTGCACCGTCCCCAGGGGGACTCTCTGAATAACAGCTCAGAGCTCGGACATATTTTGCAGGATAATTAGCTCAAATTCCATTCTGGTTGGTTTCAGCTCATTTCCCCCTGCTAAGTTCCCTGGTAGCAAACTTCTCCCTCCAGCAATGGGGAGATCAGGAATAGTGCCAGATTATCCAATTACGGAAGCTCAGAAGACTATCAGTGCTATACATTGCACAACAATATTTTCATCAGTGTTCTGATACTGATTTCTGGGAGGACACATTGCTTTAGTACTATGGGGTCTTTTCTCCTCTGCATGGTACTTTATGCTGCTCCTTCCAGTGAAGCCATACAGATTTTATTCTGACTGTGATGCTAAGGAACAACTTTTTTTCCCCCCCCTTTGCAGCCATATGCCATAGTGATTAAGACCATTTATTTTGGAATCAAAAGGAACTGGGATTGAAATCTATCTTTGCTATTTCCTAGTTAGATGACCTTTCACAAGTCACTAAACTTCAGTTTCCTCAAATGTAAAATAGGGATAATATACATATTCACATAGGGGGTAGTGAGTATTAAGTGGCCTCATTTACATGCAGTGTTTAACACATTGCTTGGCACATAAGAGCTATTGCTATTACTCTATTATCATGTAGTCTATATGATCTCATTTCCAACTTGGGTTTCAATTACTTTCAAATACAATTTTCTTTGTCAATTAATTTATCAAGTAATTGCCTCCTTGACATGACATCTGCTGTTATATTAATATCTTGGGCTCTTACCTAATATCCCACATCTCCCCTCTGAATTGTCTAAAAATTTTGGAACTTGTTAAACACCAAGGGAGACCTGGAGTCTCTTCAGTCTACTTCTGCCATGGCTTCTTGCTGCCACATGGTGTTGCTGTGGAAGGCTGGTTTCCCACAGTCTGAACTTGTCCAATGCCACAAGGATGCCCTTCTGAACCAATCTTGGGCCTGTTTGTCCTTAGACTCAGGTTTCACCCTTCCCTACTCTGCTCTGAATCGCAGAGAGGAGGGGCTGACTACTGCATATAGGGGTTTCCAGTGTGCTTCCAGCTGGCTCCAGCTAATACGAGGCTCTAGTGGGTGATTAGAAGAAGGTGGAAGGAAGAAGCCAAGGTATTTCTCTCCCTTCCTTTCTGCCTCGGGTTCTTAGGTCAGATAACACCTCCTATTCACATTCCCTTTTTTCTCCAGTGGGCTTGTAGCTTCCTGCTATTGCTAATCTCTGGATTACCTCCACTATCCTCTGTTTGGCTTCTTAGCTCCTCCATCTTCTGCATAACGAATTCTCCACATTAAATTCCCTCTGCTGTAAAGATTTGAAGAGGTTTTTGTTTTCCTGGTTCAACGCTGACTTATACAATTGGCTGGATCTCTGCTAGTACTGTGGGGTTCTCCTGCACTGGCTCCCAAGTTTACAGCTCTCATTGCCCACACATAGATGTTCAGGGATAGCTTACTCAAATAAGACCCTGCGTCGATTACTAAGTCCTGAGGAGCTTCCAGCCTTAGTCCCAGGCTGTGCTGGGGCCAGGACTCCCCTATATGACCTGTGTTATGTGCTCAGTCAAGGTCACCAGCCATATGCCCGCATCTTTCATGGTGAATTCTTTTTATAGTCCTTAGCATCCATTCCTGCCAGCAAACCTTGGCCAGGATTTTCTTACTTTAATATTTCTGAAACAGAGTTTGGGATTTTAGTCCCTCTATCCTCTGAAGGCTCTGAAATCCTTTTGCAAATTAATTTTCAATCTCCCCAGAACCCAGCCCTGCATGACAAAGGATATGCTAAACCTTGTCTGGCCATAAAATTTTCCATTATGATCTTTCCCCAGGGCAATGAATATCTACTGCCCTGCCTTATAGTTGCATGACTAAGGGAGGCCACCAGCAGAAAGCTCTTCTAAGGGATCCTCTGGTACTGGTTACTGGAGATGAACCTGAAGTTGTCACCTCCTCCTAGAGGTCTGCCTTGATTCTCTCAGGCAGTGTTAATCTCACACCCATCTTTGCTACTACAATTCTCTATTCATGGATCTATTGCAACACCTGGCACTTTGTTTAGAATTGTGTAAGAGTGTATGTGTGCGATGTGCGTGTCTTGTCACCCCTCAGAAAGTGAAGCTCTTGAGGGTTGGGATTATGCCTGCATCCCATGTGCTCACCACATGCTTGCTCCAAAGAAGGTAGTCATCATATGTTTAATATATGAATGAAGGAATAAATAAATAAATGAATGATGCATTAATTAATGATTAGAGGAATGAAGAAATGGATGGATGCATGAATGAGTGAAGGAAAAAAAAACAAAAACCCAGAAAGTACATGAAGGGGAAGACAGGAGTGTAGGATGCCTGGAGAATGAACAGTGTGGAGGCTTCAAACCTGAGATTGTTTATGGGCATGCTTTAAAATCCCACCCCAGAGGCCTGCAACACAGTTCTGTTTGCTGGAACAACTGAGAAATGGGAAAACCCTTTAACAGTGTTTTTTAGAGCTTTCCAAAGTTAGAACACTACAACTCAAGACCTGCTCCTCTAGAATGCCTCCCCTGTTAAATCCAATCCTCCCAGATCTTTTTCTCTCCTGGAAGGCGGTCAGGAAGCTGGCAGGGGACTGACACCGAACAGTCAGCCACAAGGGGCCGTTCTGTTCTCATTGCAGTGGTGGCTGGGTATATTCTTCCCATTTCATAAATAAGGAGACTTTGTAGATAAGAAGACATTAAGTAAATTAGTACAAGCCTCCCCAACTTATTAGTGGGCTAGTTTGGATTTACATCCAGATCTCTATACCTGCTAAGCCCAGGGTGGCCTTTTTCTACTGCCCCAGCCTGACTTTTCCTTATGTGCTGTTTATCACAATATGCGGCGCTGTGATTTATCTGTGCAGCTCAGGGGAGGGATACGGCTGCCTGACTAGATATTAGTAGACAGGGGACACTGGCTTTGGAAAACATGGCTCTACATGAAATTGAAAATGGGAAAAAAAACATATAGCAGAGATTTCTACCAGGCAGCCACTGAAAGCTTCAACGACAGAATTGTACAGGTGTACGCTGTCTTTTAAGATTTTAATCCTCTTTAAAAAAATTTTTTAGGTCAATTGATTTCTTTTCTCCTGCAAAGCTGTTTGAGTACTGTCTGTCACTCACTGAATTCTGTGGCAGGTTCAGAGCAGCTGTCTCAGGAAAGTGTCCCTATGTCTGTCACTTCCCATACCTGCCTGTGGTTCCAGGGTGCAGGTAAGAGCAGGGATCCATCTCCATTCCTCTCTGAACTCTTTTATTCATTTTTTCCCTCTTCCTTCACTCATTCAGTTACCTACTCCTCTACCCACATGGCTCAGGCTGTGGGGACAGAGAAATCACTCACTCACTCAGCCACTCATTCACCCATTCATCCATTTGTTTCATAAACACCTCCGAAGCCCTGGAAGTGCAGAAAGTCAGTGGAGAAGACAAACTCGAACTCAGATCATTAGGATACCACATTCTAAGAACCTTAACAAGGATAACCCATCACAGGGAGCAGGAGCATTGGAAGGGAACAGCTAACACTGCCTGACGGAGAAGAGCATGGCATTACCAAGGAACAGACTTTCACATTAGCCTTAAGAGATGAGTTAGGGATGCCCCTGTGCAGATGGAGGGAAGGAAAGGTGGAAGAAGGATGCTGAAGCCAGATGTGGAGGTTTAAGATAGACTGGGGCAATTGGAATCCTCCTCCCTGCTGTGTGGGAAGTGGGAGGCGAGCCTGCAGAAGATGCTTTTGAAAGCAGCTTGGTGCCAGGCTGAGAAGACTGAACTTGAGCCCGTAAACAGAGGAGAGTCATTGGAGTTTTAGGGACGGTGGCATGCCTGAAATGACAAACAGAAGGTCTTTGTAAGGGATCTCTTATGGGCATTGGGGACATACCTATTCCATTTTTGTTTTGTTTCAAACTCTTCCTTCGTGTCAATCACACGGTACCGCACTAGGGGGTACCAGTCAGAGCAGGATTCTGAACCTCATCTCTGGTAGCTGCAGCATCTGCATTTATCACAGATGCCCAAACCAGTATCTCATTTTGACACAGCAAAGCACAGTCTAAGAGTAAGAAAGCTAATTTTGGTCTTCACCCTAGCTTTTATGAAAACTAATTGTCCATCTTCAGTTTCAACACTCCCGTTTGAGATTTTTCTCATTTCTGTGTTTTTGATCAAACAACTCTCTCCCCATAGAATGCCCTTCCTCTTACCTATTCTTCAAGACCCATATAAAACCTTTCCCAGCTACCCTGATGTAAATGATCGCTCCCTTCTTTAAGCTCCCAGAATGCGTTAACCTATGGAAGTCACTTCTGCCTAGAGATACAGTTATATATCTCTAGGGTAGCACGGTCTTGCTAGGAATGCAAACTCCACCCACCTCTGCCTTTCCTGAACCAGGATAACACCTGGCTTTTAGTGGCTGTATAATAATTGTGTAGTGACCTGTGGACAAGGAACTAGTCAGAGCTGGGTTCAACTTCTGGCTGCAACTTTTCCTAAGTGATCTTGGTCATGCTATCTAACCTCACAGAGTCTCAAGCAGGATGGGCAGGTTAAAGATGATGGAGGGAAAGCACTCGGCTCAGGCTATAGGACATGGTGGGTGCTCCATAAATGCTTTCTAGTAATAAATACTCTTTCTTTTCCTTGTCTCTTTTCCCCTGGTGATATGGAGCTCATGTTTTTTCAGCTTCACTGGAGGCCCCTAAGACAAAATTCTAAAACACAAAAATCTAAATAAACCAGATTACAGAACTCTAACGGGCTCCCTCCACCCAAATGAAAAATGATCACAGGAAACAAAAGTACATAATCAAGGGGAGAGATAAATGTCATGCAAAATTGCCATCTCAAAATCATAGTAAGCCACATCGCTTTCTTCCCCATAATCGCTTTGTAGAAGCATGTGCAGCACCGCATCCAGCCTTGAGTGTATTATGAACCCCTGCAGACACAGAAATTTTGCAAGCTGTAGGTTGCAGGAACCCACAGAGCTGGGAAAGCAGAGGTTTAATGGTATTTTAAATGTTTTGACTATACAGAAGTCAGAATCTGCAGTCTAATAGTTTTTGGAATACTTGATGTGCTGTAAGCAACCATGGGTCCTGTGTACTTCCTCTCCAGCAGTCTATGCTCTCTTGAGGAGCAGAGCTAGGCAAGTTAGAGGAAAGGAAAAGTGACCACAAGTTGACAGAGCCCCTACTATGTGCTCTCTGCTTTCCTGACTGGCCTCACTCAGTCCTCCTCCCTCTGGGCCTTGAAGGCAGCTGATGTCCTCTACCCTCCTCCTCTCCCATGGGAGCTCCCCAGTGTAGCTGGACTCATCCTTTCCCACTCAAAAGAGGCAGAATTGGAATGTGAATGCCTGAGGGTTAACCCTAAATTGGCTCTCGTTTATGTGTAAAAAGTAAATCATTCAAAACTTTGGCACTGTACCATGTGAAGATAATTCACTGTGATATTATTTGTGCTTTGTTTCTCCTGAAGTGGAAGAATGGACAGAAAGAATGGGGGCTATTAGTTACTATCTTAGTTTGCCACAGGACTGCCGATGCAAAGTACCAGAAATATGTTAGCTTTCATAAAGGCAATTTATTTGGGTTAAAAGCTTACAGTTCCAAGGCCACAAAATATCCAAATCAAGGCACCATCAGAGATGCTTTCTCATCAAAGTCACCTACTGTTGATCCTAGCGTCCTGCCACGTGGCAATCAGGCAAGATGGCGGGTCCACAGGTCTGGTCTCTACTTTTTCCTGGAGCTCAACTGTGAACAATAAGGCATCTCTCCCTGAGCCTGTCTCTTTGAGCCCCTTGGGGCTTCTCTGTCTTTCTGCAGCTGTAGCTGAACAGGGAGTGCTCTCTCTCACATGGCTGCGTCAAAATGGCAGAACTCCATTTTCTTGTGTCTCTCACTCTGTCTCTCCATTTATATATGACCCAGCAAGGGAGCGGAGACTCAACCTGAGTCATGCCTCACTGACATATTCCAATCAAAAGGGTCTCACACCCATAGGAATGGATTAATTCAAAAGCATAATCGTTCTCTTTTTGACATTCATAAAAGAATTTCAAACAGTCACAGTTACTGTCTCTGTTTTTCTGTCCACTTTCTAAGGAGGACACCAAGACATTTAGTTCCCTTGCCCCAGGGAACCTGTTCTTCCCGGCTTTTTACAAAAGCCAATCCTTTAAGGTGATTCTACTCATGATGGGATGGGAAATAATCAAAAAGCCTTTTAGAGTTGTAAGGGGAGTAAAAGGAAAGGGGCAGTCAGAGACAAAATCAGAAAGGCAGAGGCAAAGAGAAGATGTTGGAAGACCATGAAGGAAGGTGACGGAGGGTCCCGGGGAACTCTCAGCCTTTCATTTGCATACCCGCTTTCCCCCAAAGGTGGTGGGAACTTTGCCTAAGGCTGGGAGTACCAGAGGCCTGGACTTTGGGTATCAGGGAAAAGATCCAGCCTTGGCAAAGAGCCTGTTGCCCAATAAGACAAAAAAGAAGCAGAAATCTGAAATGCAAGGTGTCATGAGAGCATTCTTAAGCACGGTTAGTGTGGCCTGAAGTCCAAAGGGCCATCCACAAAGGCTCTAGTCTGGAGAAGACCCCTGGAAACTTTGCAAGCCCTGAGGGCAAAAAACTCCAGAATTCACTGAGATTGAATTGTCCATCAGCTCAGTGAGGGTAGCATTCAAAATTATGTTTAATTTGATTTTTTTTTTTTTTAAACTCAAGAGATGTGGCATTGTTTGTACACTTGTTTGTGGGCACAAATTCATATACATTAGCATGTATGCTTAAAAACTATTTGTGGGAGGTGCATTGCAGGAAGATGGCAGAGTAGGGAGCTCCAGGTTTCAGTGCTTCTACCAAAACAACTGTTAACCAAGGAGTACTATCTGAAATTACTAGTTTGAAACTCTGGAACTCAGAAAAACAAAACTGCACAGCGCCCAGGGAAGAGCAGAAGGAAGAGGCTGATAAATCGCAGGAAAAAACAGTAAATTGCTCTCTCTGCTCGTTGGCCCATCCGCCACTCTCACAGCAGACCTCTGTGGGGTCCAAACCTTGGCTAGCTCACTGGTGACAGAAAGGGGCATAGAAATCCTCTTCCCCAAGATGAGGGGTGGCCGCAGCCCATCACTGATCATGGCTTTTGATTAGCGAGTTCAGCGGGTGGTGGACCTGGCTCTGAGGACAGCCATTGTTTCATCCTGCCCTGGACAGGGGTTGTGGCAATGAAGACTTAAGAAGCTGCACTTCCTCAGGGCTGGAGTGGACAGTTAGTTGATGGACTGCATTTGCTGGGCTGGGCAGGAAAGCTCAGCTTTGGGAGCCATCAGACAAGCTCTCAGCACCTTCCTGATCCTCTCCCCAGGGTAATTTGAAGCTGGTCTGTGTTCCTTTCATGGATCCCTGGCCCTATTTATTTTATTTTTTATATCAATGGTTCAACTTACTCCGTTAACACGAGATAATAACTACAATAACAATAAATCTGCTTTGGTCCATGGTTACACTCCCCATTTTTTATTCATTCATTCATTCATTTATTTATTTATTTATTTATTTATTTAGAGGTACTGGGGCCAGGGATTGAACCCGGGACCTCATGTATGGGAAGCTGGTGCTCAACCACTGAACCCCATCAGCTGCCCTGAATTTTTTTTTTTTTTTCATTGTATGTCTTTGTTTTTTCAGGGGGCACTGGGCATCGAACCCAGGACCTCCCGTGTGGAAAGCAGGTGCTCAACCGCTTGAGACACCCACCCCTATCCCCTTATTTTTGTTCATTCCTCAATCTTGAGGGATTTGGGACGAGGTCCACTCTGACTGCTTCAGGCTGAAAAGGGACATAGATATTATGGTGCAGAGGACAGGAATTGTTTGGCCTGCAATTGAAGATGCTCCTTTGTTTGGGGGCTGGGACTGGTCCATCATCATTTTGTTAGTTTTCCAGGGTAGATCCAAAGAACTGGAGAGTAGGAGTTGGTCACAACTCTGCTGCATTTCAGGGCTCAAGTGGCATATAAATAATCCAAAGATTTAAGTCTCTGAGAAATATACTTAACAGGCACACTGAAAATAATAGGTTCAAATAAAGGACTAGAAGAATCATGATTAAAGGAATTATAAATGAGTAAATCTATGTTATACAGGGGAAGCAGATTTTCATATATACCCAGATAGGGCCCACCTGGCCCTGCTTTGACTGGGAAAGATTGAATATGAAGCAAGGTCTGCCTGGCTCCAAGGCCTGTACCCTCACTTTTTTTTTTTAAACAATTTATTGAAGTATATTATTCATACATGAACATACATAAACAATAAGTCCGTATCTTACTCCCCTATACTTTTTCTTAAGGATTTATTTATTTATTTATTTACTTTTATCCATTCCCCCCCACCGCCCCCCGCATTTTTGCTATTTTTGTGTCCATTGGCTGGGCGAATCTCTGTGTCCATTTCCTGCCCTCTCTTCTCATCCTTCTCCTCCTGTCTCCACTGGGATTTGATCCTCGGAAACTCCGATGTGGGAGAGAGGCGTCCCACTGCCTGCGCCACCTTAGTTCCTGGTTTTTCGGCATATCTCGTCTTGGCTCTCCCTTGTGTCACTCTCCTGTTACGTCATCATCTTGCTGCATGG
>JAQZBX010075477.1:0-14590 GCA_029593785.1 Cabassous unicinctus
AAAAAAAAAAAAAAAAAAAAAAAAAAAAAAAAAAAAAAAAAAAAAAAAAAAAAAAAAAAAAAAAAAAAAAATCTACTAGCAAGGAAGCAAATAAACAATACTTAAAAAAAAGAGAGAGAAGAGTAAGCCAATAAGAGGACCAAGAAAAAGCAGGTGAAAACAAGGAAGATAATAAGGGAAAAAAATAAAGGAAAACAAAAGGAATAAAAGGAAAAAAGACTAACAGTTGCAAATAACATAACAAACGATGTAAAGAAAAGCAGAGCACCTAGGAGCCAGAAGAAGAATGAGATTTGTAACCATCTGTGAGGAAGGGGCAAAGAAGAGGCAGGGCCAGTAAGTGAGAGATGGTGAGAGGACCAAAGTGGGAAACTGAAAGGACATGAAATTGTGAAATTATGACATGAAGCCTGAGCTTTATTCATAAGAGATAATTTCTACAAAAAAAGAGTCCTAGCAAAACTCAACATAAAGCAAAGCAATTGCAGAAGCAATTTCTACTTTTCAAAAATTATTTCACTTGAATGTAGAATTGATTTTACACATTTGTTCTTTGGAAATGGTTTTTTTTTTTTTCTTTCAGGTTTGCTTATATGAAA
Source organism: Cabassous unicinctus (assembly GCA_029593785.1). NCBI lineage: Eukaryota > Metazoa > Chordata > Mammalia > Cingulata > Chlamyphoridae > Cabassous > Cabassous unicinctus. Next base: position 600 of record JAQZBX010075477.1, read on the forward strand.
CAAATCTTCATTTTCTATACAGCTTTTGTTTGTTTTATGGTGGTGAGCTATGCCAACTACTACTTTTGGTTATGACTGCTTTTCTATTCTGTAATATGCACCTAATGTAGGTGTCCAAGAGTCACAAAAATGCCTGTCATTCCCTCCCTAAATCCCACCTTCCAGAGTTAATCACTATTTGGGGAGCAGTTTTTCAGAATCTAATTATGCAAACACTGCTGGGGAAGTCACAGACATATACTCAGGGCCATGTCCTAGCCCTCACCTACCCCTGCCACCTTTTCTATTGTGCACAGATATTTCAGTCTGTTTCCATTCTGTAGCCCAGGGGAGATCTTAGTCTAATGAAAAGTCCCAACCACACCTTAAACCTGGAAACTGGGAACAAGCAGCCCTAGATTCTTATCAGGGTGGGAACTCTCAGTGGCAGGGCCCCCTCCCCCTGGGGTGCATGAATAGTCAACACTCATGAGCACAGGGGCTCTCCTCTCTGACACAAGCTGCCATCTACTGACCCTGACCTGAGCAGTTGGACACCCTGAGAGACCAGCCACGATGGGATCTCTCCCCCTGCTCTTTTGGAGCCCTTGTGCTGTGTAAGTAGCAAAGGGGTCATTTGCTGAAAATTTCTGCTGTGCCTGAGCTTTTGTTCCCACAATGCACTATGTAGCAACTGGCTCCACAGATTTTGGCGCAGGGAGCAGGGTGCATGGAGAAGTATGGAGTGGGTTGATTTTGGAGGGCTCTTCTTTTTGGCGCTCTTGCATTCATTTTGTACAGGAGTATCTTGGGCCACACAGGACCCATGGCTTTATGGGCTAACGTGAGGGGTCGCCCCCACCTTACAAGCCCAGTTAGGAAACCGACTGTGGAGCAAGTCACTACAATGATGCCTCTTGGGCACAATGAAAACTTTCTACAAACTATCTCTTTATTATTAGCACAATATAAAGAGTCTAGAAAGGACAAATAATGTAATAGTCACTTACACAACACAAAGAGTCCAAGAAAACAGGGAAAGAAATCTCTTCATGGCCAGTCTCCCAAAGTGGCCCAAACTGCTCCAGGTTGGGGTCGGTAGATGGCAGCTCCTCATGCTCCACTTTGTGTCAGAGAAGAGAGACAAAATCTGTACTGTTTTTGGGTAGTTTTTATCTGTCTTGGGGGGAGGGGCCCTGCCACTGAGAATTCCTGTCCTGAAAAGCATGTGGGCTGCTTGTTCCCATTTCCAGGTTTAAAGACTGGCCAGGTCTTTTCATTAGACATAACATCTCCCTCAGGGTGTGGAATAGCACACAATAGGAAAGGTGGTGGGGGTAGTGGAAGGCCCAAGGATGGGCGCTTAGTATGCATTTATTACTTCCCCAGAGAAAGAGATGGGGGTAGGTGAGGTCTGGGTGATGGCCATTTGACCAGTGCCTGTGATTTCCCTAACACCACCCGCGGGACCTAGGGCATGCTGTTTTCATCCTCTGAGGGAAGGGTGATGATAAATAGGTCCTTGAGAATCCCCCCAAGAGTGCCAGGGAGTTGGCTAGCTGGTTCCATGCTGAGATCAGTGAGGTTGGGGCTTCCACTGCCTAGGATGCCCTCCCCTGTTTCATGGCCTCTTATCCCTGTTCTCATTCTGGAACCAAGAACACCCACACCCAGGCCACCCCGACTGATCTTGAGGTTAATGTGAAGCGGGTCAATATTCAAGAGACTGTCAGAACTGAAGATGGGATCCCAGAGGTGAAAATGTAAGTGTGGGCTTTTACGGGGAAGGAGCTGTGGGATATGAATGATAGATATGGGCAGAAACCTGGAGAGGATCTCCTCTCAGGGCTGTTCTGACTTTATGATGAGGGTGCCACTACCACCCTGATCAACCAGGCTGAATGGAGGAGACTTGGCTGCCTCTTGTCCAACCCTATCCTCCAACAAACCCTTGGTCAGTTGGAGTTAAGGGAGGTGTGGAGAGGGGAGGGAGCAGTTGGCGGTGCGACCTCAGGCACCCTGTGGCTGCAGCCTTTGTTTGACTGACTCCTTCAGAGAGTGAGACGAGCATATCCCACACTGGGTAATCTCCCCCAAATTCCAGCCAAGCCTTGAAGTACTGAGCAGGAGGCCGTGGTCATTCTGCAACAAGTGGTTGTTGGCGTGTGCATAGTCTACCCTCACCGGAGGGATTTAGCCCCTTACCACCTTCCCATTTTGCGGTAGGGCATTGACGATTTCATTTGAAAGGGCCTTCCTTGGGGGCAACAAGCTGGTTCTGCTCCTCACTCCAGGGCTTCCCCTGAGAGACACAATTGATCGGTTTATGGTACCCTCATTCCTTGGGCCAGGGCTCCTGTACTAGGGAGGTGGGCGCCATAACTGCCAAAGGAGGCAGACCAGTGGGCAGTGGGCACACACCTGTTAACCCAGCAAGTCCTGAGACTCGGCGGGGGGGGGGCGGTTGTAAGTTGGCAGCTTCCCCTTCCTCTCTGGGCCCCCACTTCTCAAAGTACATTCTTGGGGCCACTAGAGCAAGGGACACCATAGACAGGATCTTCAATGGAGAGCTTTGGGGAAAATATAAACTAGAAGGAGGGCCATGGGCTTGACAGGGTTAATCTGTCCCTGCCCAACTCCCTCCCCACAATCCCCAGATAGGGGCAGTAATGGAGGAGCAGGATCCTGCAGAACTTCTGCCTCTCCCTTAGGCCCTGAATGAGGAGTCTGGCCCATGGGAGGGACCTCTTTACTCAGACTTGACTAAATTGAAAATGGCTTAGGGGTGGGGCCTCTATGCCTTATGTCCCAGAGTGAGCAAACCTTAATGCTGCTTGTGGATACAGGCACCCAGGTCACTATCATTCCAGGAGACTCATAGGGGAGGGGGCGGTGAATAGTGTCGGGAGGTTTTGGGCATTCCACACGGGTATGGGGAAGGGGATTACTGCTACCCTGTGTGTTGGTCCCTGTGGCCCTTTGACGACTCCGTGGCTGTGTTTCCCACCAGGAATGCATTATCGGAATTGATACCCTGCACTGCTGCACATTCCAGCATCAACTGCAAGGATTCATTTCCTTATCCCAGCAAATTCTGGCCACCACAATTGGGCGAGTGACTAACTGTGGACCCCGAGTGCTCCCACCTCCCCACTGCATTGTCTAGCAGGGGCAATACTGCCTCCTTGGTGTGAAAAAGGACATTACTGAACTCATAAAGGACTGTCTATCTGTGGGTGTCCTCAGCACCCTACCTCTGCTCTCTGGTCCAGTGTGGTCAGTATAACGGCAAGTAGAGTATGGTGGTTGATGCCCCCCTTGGCACCCACCGTCCCAGACATTGTACTATTTGCATATTAGTGCCAGCATATTCCTCATCTCAATATCCTGGCACCTCTATATTGGGTGACACAGAAAGCAGGTACTTTCCATGGGGGAGCGGAGCAGGAGCAGGTCCTGCAGGAGGTAAAAGTGGACAGATGCATGGAGGAAAAAAAAGCCATTTCAGCTGTCCTGCCTCTAGGACCTTTAAAGCCTGGATGCCTGTTCTACTTCAGGTTTTTGCCACCCGTGTCCATGCTGACTGGTCCCTCTGGCAGAAGGAGGGAGCAATAGGAATTTGCAGACCCCTGGGTTTTGGACTAAGAAGTTCCCAGACACAGCCCAGCATTACTCCCCTTTCAAGAGGCAAGCTCTGGCATGCTATTGGGACTTGATGGAAATGGAAGGATTACTGAGAGTTCTCAAGTCCACCTGAGGCCAGAAATCCCCATCATGTCCTACACCCTGTGTTGTTTCGAGTATAGCAGGGAGTAGCGTAAAATGACAGCTTCCCGCCTAACTGAGAGGGCTACATCAGACCAAAGAAAGACTCAGACAAGTCCAGCTTGTTGAGCAAAAGAACATTTAATAAGGGAGCTTATGTGAAGAAGCTCTTCACACAGTGGTAGATCCAAGCCTGGTTGTGGCCTAAATCCTCTCTGTGGTGGCTGGCGGAGAGCGAGGTGCTTACCGCAGAGCATGAGGATTCCTTTATTTTTTTTCAGAAGGTACCAGGGATTGAACCCAGGACCTTGTATGTGGGAAGCAGGTACTCAACCACTGAGCTGCATCTGTTCCCCAATTAGAGTAGGCTTTTTTGTTTTGTTTGTTTGTTTTTAGGAGGTACCGGGGATCAAACCTGGCCCCTCATATGTGGGAAATAGGCACTTACCCACTTGAACTATATCTGCTCCCCAGGATTCCTTTTATACCGCATGTCTACATGTGGATGGGGAGGGTACATGAGGGGGGAGCATTATTAAAAAGTGCATTGCTCAAGACAGATAATCAAGGACCGGACATTCACAGTGTTTCCCAGCAGGGAAGAAGTTACACCTTCACAGTAACTATGTAAAACGAGCATTTACAATGTTTGTCAGTAGGGCTGACGTTACATCTTTCTATTGATATGAAGGTGGTCAAACAGTTCACAGAACAGATCATTCTTGGAGTTTTCTGGGAAGAGAAGTCTAAGTATACAAGTTTTGCTTATCAGTCATGAGCTCACATGAGCAATTCTCAAGGATTGCTGTGTAACTATTAAGAAATGAAATGCTGACTAAAAGGGGAAAGAACTGGAAGGGTTGTGGGAAAAATGCAAAGCCATGTATGCTGCATGGGTAATCAGAACACTCACCCAGGCAGTGTCCTAAAACAGTGCCTCACTGAGTGGAAGTGGTACATGCAGGACTGTGCATACCCGGGCCCCCAGGGAGTGACATGCCTGCAGGAGTGGGTGGCAGAGGCCCCCTCAACAATGACCATCCTGTTACAACACCAGATGAGGGCCCTTTCCTCCCTGCATTGGTATCCTGGGGACCCCGACTCAAGGATGCCCCAGCAGATGCTCATCACTGGTTCACTGAGGATCAGCCAAGCTGAAGCCATCTGACATCCAGTGGGCAGCAGCCGCTGCTTCTCTTGTCTTGGGCAGACTATATTCCACCTCTGGCATTGGGAAAAGTTCCCAATGGGCTGAAATGTGAGTGGTCCCCTTAGCCCTGTAATACTCGGACCCACGCACCATGTGTATTTGTTTACTGACTCGTGGGCCATCATCAATGGCATAGCGGTCTGGTCAGGTTCATAGAGGGAAAGCAATTGGAAAATCAAAGGTCCCCCATTGTGAGGAAGGGACCTGTGGAAACAATTGGCTGTGAGGAAGGCACCATCCATGTCACCCATGGTAAAGGCCCATCATGATGAACATCATTGGAATGACCTCGCTGATTGAGGGTGCACTGAGATGCTTTTTGCACTTGACAAGGCTCCTGGGAGAGAGGCGGAGAATGAGCCCTTCCTGGAGGATGAGGACAATAAACTTACTCTTGGTGACTTCTGTGACATAGCTGAATTTTCCTTGGCTGCTTCTGCTGCTGGGTGAATGCAACACTGTGCTTGGGTATAGAAATTCCAACACCATGAAATTATGGACCCAGGATCATGGAAAACTCTTCTATTAAAAGAGGCCCAATCTGCTATTTACCAATGAGAGAGATGTCAACTACAAGCCAGAGCCCAAAAAGGGCTGCCATCATGCAGACATAGTACATACATGGGATACTTTGAAAAAGAAGCTTTGACACCCCTCAGGTACCCAGATGACATCTCCTCTGACCAAGGACCCCACTTTGCTGCACAATCCACTCAATGATGGGCCCAGACTCATGGAATTAGATGGACCCTCTATGTCATATACGACCCACAGACAGCAGACATTGTGGAGAACTTTAATGGCCTCCAGAAAAGGAAGCTTCAGCATGTACACCCTAACAACTCTCTTACTGGGTAGACTGTCCATCTCACTTGTGTCCTCTAGAAGTTGAACTCAGTAGGTCCCCAGAAGGGATACATGGCCTTATCCTGCTTCCTAGCACAGGGAGGGGACGAGGGTGGGGGAGGAACCCAAGCTTTGCTACACATTCACTGTTACACCCATGAAGATTATGATTGGGTCCAGAAGGGGGACCAAAGACATACCACTTGGGATGCTCCTTTTTCAGTCACTGTCAGGGGATTATCCCCCTTTTTACCTTATTATACCCCCCCATATGATTCTCAGGATGGTGGGAGGTTCGGGCTGCCAGACCCTATCAACAGATAAATAGATAAACAAAAGTGGTATATAGATACCCAATGGAAAATTATTCAGCTGTGAAAAGAAATGAAGTTCTGATGCATGTGACAACATGGATGAACCTTGAAGACGTCAGGTTGAATAAAATAAGCTAGACACAAAGGATAAATACTGTATGATCTCACTGATATAAAATAGAATAAGCAAATACATGGAGTCAGAAACTAGAATACAGGTTACCATGGGCCAGGGTGGGGCTTGGACAGTAATAAATAGTAATATATTAATAACCTTCCATTAGTGGTAGGAAAAAAAAAGAGGAAGTATTCTAAATGAAAGAAATTAGACAAAAAGTACTACATATTGTTTGACTCCATCTATACAAAATGTGAATACAAATAAATTATAGAGGCAGAAATAGATTAGCAGTTATGTATAGCAGGAGAAGGATAGATTGAGAAGTGACTACTAAAAGGTAGGGTTGTTGTTTTGTTGTTTTTCTGTTGTAGTTTTTAAATTTTTTAATATATTTTTTATTTTTTTAAAGATACTTAGATTACATAAACGTTACATAAAAATATAGGGGATTCCATATGTCCCACTCCCTACATCTCCCACATTTTCCCACATTAACAACATCCTTCATATGTAGGATACATTCGTTACAATTGATGAAAATATTTTGGAGCATTGTCACTAAGCGTGGATTATAGTTTACTTTGTAGTTTACACTCTCTCCCACACAATTTTGTAGGTTATGGCAAGATATGTAATGTCCTGTATCTGTTGTTGTAATGTCATTCAGGACAATTCCCAAGTCCCGAAAATGACCCCATATTATACCTGTTTTTCCCTCTCCCTGCCCTCAGAACTTCCAGTGGCCACTGTCTCCACATCAATGATATAATTTCTTCCATTGTTAGAATCACAATAAGTCTATAGTAGAATAACAGTAAGTCTACTTTAGTCCATAGTTCATTCCCCAATCCTAAGGATTCTGGGATAGTGATGCCCACTCTGCCTCTAATTGAGGGGGGGCTTAGATCCCATGGGGCAGATGAATGGGACTATCTTGCTTGCAGTTGTAGACTCTCTCGGTTCTTGGGATGAACGTTGTCCATCATCATCTCCTTGTTAGTTGTCCTGGGTGAATCCAATGAACTGGAGAGTAGGTGTTGCAACTCTGTTGAGATTCAGGGCCCAGCTGCCACATGGACAGCCCAAAGATTTTAGTGTCTTGGACGTTTTTTGTTGTTTCTTTTCTTTTTGGAGTAATAAAAATGCTCTAATATTGATTGAAATGATGAATTTACAACTCTGTGATTATACCATATGCCATTGGTTGTACACTTTAGATGGAGTGTATGGTTTATGAATATGTTTCAATAAAATTAATTAAAACAACAACAGCATAGGACTATACAACACAGTGAATGAACCCTAATGTAAAGTATGGACTATAGTTGATCATCCGGTTATAATAATATTCTTTCATCAGGTTTAGCAAAAGTACCATACTAATGTAATATGTTCATAGTAATGGGGATATATGAGAACTCTATTTTCTGTATGATTTTATGTAAACCTACAACCTCTGTAATAAAAATTATTTTTAAAAACGTAACTGAAGAGTTATAAAAACATAATTTATTGAAGAGTTGCATATTTATAATTTTATAATTTTATAATTTTTACAGCACTTTCCATGGATTTTTTTCATAGTTTTACATTTTAATTTATAAAAAATACAATTATTTTTAAATTAAACAAGTATGGAAGTAGAATAAATAGTAGCGGCTCCGTTTTATACACTCCCCAACCCTTACTTTCCTCTTCATAGTAACTATGGTATCATTATGTTATATATCCTTCCGGAATCCCTCTGTACACATGTATTTATATGCACAGGCATATTTGGGGTTTGGGGTTTGGCCTCCTCCACCCCCACAAACACAAACATAAATAGGATTACACAGTACATATTTTTTCTGCAACTTACTCTTTTTACTTTATAGTCTGAAGATCTTTTCATATCTTTACACATAAATCTGCTTATTCTTTATAATGACCACCTAATATAGTAAGAATTCTATAACATGGATACTTTATTATTTTGAGGCAAGAAGAGGAGAGAAAATTCAATATTATTCTTGTTTCCGTTTGAATGGTCAGTTGTTCAACAACATTCATTACATGTTTCATACATTTCCTCTTAATTTTGAGATGCCACCTGCAGTTTATTTCATATTTCTATATATGCTAGTTGATTGATTGATTTGTCCATTCCTGATTACTATTTTAATTTCTGTATAATTTCTTTATAATATATATTGCTGTCTGAGAGGGTAAGTCCACCCTCCCTTTTATTTCCCTTTTCAAATTGTTTGGACTATTTTTGCATGTTTACTATACCATATACATTTTACAATCAGTTTATCAAGTTCAATAAAAAAATCTCATTTTGATTCTTAAATATTTAATGAAGTATTTGGGGATAGAAAACACATCAACCTGATGCAAAATTCAGAGTGTATAAAAATGTACCCTGTGCTGTGTATGTGCATATTAGAAAGCAGTCATAGCAGACAGTGCAAATGCTAATGGCTAGTAGAGAGTAACTTTATGACTCTTACATCATTAGTCTGTGTTATGACCATTAATTCAGTCTTTGAGACTCTATAGAACTTGGTTTCTACATCTATTTTGACACAGTTCTATTTTAATTATAGTAAATTATGTGTATAATTTGATATGTCTCCCCATCAGAAGTGTGAGCTTCCTAGGAGAGAGCACTTGTGTCTGGCTTCTCTTTGCAGTCTAGTGCCAGGCCTGGCCCAGAGCCTTGTGATGGGGCTAAGAGGAGAGAAAAAGAGTTGGTCTTGATGTGTAAGAAGGTGCCCCTTTATAATACTGGGCTTCAACAGGAGTAAGCACTGAAAACTGAAAAACAATCTTTTGCCTTCTAGAGGGAGAGTCTTGATTTACATGGAGACCAACCATCCCTGAGTTCTAGGAAAACAATTCTAATTTTGCTTTAATTTTGAAAATGCAAAGTAAGTACTCTCTTCTAGACTAAAGCATGGGTAAGGAGTTAGAGTGTTCTTCAGAGTTCTATAACATTTGTGTTTATGCCAGGCAGAATTGTGTTTTTGCATATTATGTTTCCTTTATACTCTCTTTTAGAGAAATGATTCTTTCCCAAATATAGATTCCAACTGTCCCATGCAATTATTCTGCTTATTCTTGGACTGGATATGTAGTTATAGCATTCATGCTGTTAGTTGCTCACAGGAAATCATAGAGCCTCTGTAGAGTGCTGAAATGATATGCAGTTTCAAGCTAGAGGAGAAACTGTCAAAGGAACTAGATTGACTTTGGTGCTACTTGACATAGGCTGTACGGTTATAACACATGGCTCTATTCAATACCGAATATTCTAGACCATGCTAACAGTTCTAATGTTGGATTACTGTATTCTGACATGCCACAATACTTGGCATGTAGAAAACACACTATATATTTCCTGAATAGATTAAATGAATAAACTATGCTTGGAAGGATGGAAAAACAAGACTATACCCATGGTTAGAGATGGGGATTTCTCTAAATGTCTAACTTAAATCTTTGGTCCATCTATGTGCCTGTTGAGTCTTGAGTCTCAGCAGAGTTGCAACACCTACTCTCCAGTTCACTGGACTCACTCAGGACAACTAACAAGGAGGTGATGATGGACAATGCCCATCCCAAGGAACAGAGTGTCTGCAACTGCAAGTGTGACAGTTCCATCCATCTGCCTCATGGGATCTAAGCCCTCTCTCAATTAGAAACAGAGTGGGCATCACCATCCCAAAATCCTCAAGATTGGGGAATGAACAATGGACTAATGTAGACTTATTATTCTAGCAATGGAAGAACTTTTATCATTGATATAAAGGCAATGGCCACCAGAGGCTCTGAGGAAAGGGAGAGGGAAGAATAGGTGTAATATGGGAATATTTACACTGTGGAAATCAGTAAACACTACAAATAGGCTTTTATTCCCCAGAGAGCCAGTTGTTAAACATCTAGCACATCACTGATTCCAGGGGAAGGATACACTCAGTGCGGTGACCATATTCCAGCCCAACCCCCACTCCATTTGCCTGAAACAGTCCCATTTTACACTTATTTTCCTGATGTTCTTTTTTTGATAGTTCCTCCTTTCATTGCCAAAAAGTATCCAGCCGGGGCAATAAATATACAGTTACCTTAGCTCAAGGGCACTCTTCTTGAGGAGAGGTAAGCTCATCTCAGTGGTCTAGTCCTCTGGTACTTGAAGCTGGTGGCTAGCCTCAGGGACTTTCAGTCTAAGACCCCAGTTTGGACTTAGACCTTCAAAGTCTGAGAAAAGCCATAGAAACTATTTTGCTTAACAATTTAATTCATTCTTGAAAACATTGGTGCCAACTAAAAAGTCATTTTTGAAAAATATTTTTCATTAACTTTGATAGGAAAACGTTATGATGTCTTAAGTCCCAACCCAAGATCTGAAATAATTTTCACAGAAAAAGAGAATAATGAAATAATAAAAAACAAATTATAAAAGTAATAAACAACAATTTGAAAATTAATCAATGTGATTTGTATATAAAGTGTAATGTAATGAAGGTTTAGTGTACTTGCCAAAGGATGGAGAAAAGACCTGGTGGTGGACAGTGGAGGAAGGTGCAAGGGAATCATTCTCAGAAAGTTGGTAGAGAATGCATTGACAGACTTTCAGCCAGACATTCAAGAGTCAGACACACTTGATGGTAATTTTCTCTTTCTTAAGACTGAGTTTAGAAGTATTGATGTGGACATGATCGAGTTCAATAATATACTTCTAAGTCAGAACTTTTCTTTATCTTCCCAGAATTTGCAAAAATCTATCCACAGTAGAGTGAACTATCCATAAAAAGTGTCAAAAGTATTTTATTCTTTCTCCCTTTCATTCTCTTTATCACACCCATATTTGTTCAGTGGTTAGTTTTTCCTGTTTATTTTGCTTCTTTTGGCACCACTTTTTCACTAATATTCAGTCAGGGCTCATGATTCTTTGCACTTGAGCTGCTCTTAAAAATAAAGTTATAACACCTATATTAGTCAGCCAAAGGGGTGCTAATGCAAAATACCAGAAATCGGTTGGCTTTCATAAAGGGTATTTATTTGGGGGAGAAGCCCACATTTACCAGGCCACAAAGCATAAGTTACTTCCTTCACCAAAGTCTGTTGCCACATGTTGGAGCAAAACAGCTGCCGAAGTTTGCTAGGGTGCAGGTTTCTTAGGTTCCTCTCTTCCCGGGGCTCTGTTTCTCTCTGGGCTCAGCTCCTCTGTTTCCTCCACAAGGCCAGCTGAGAACTGTCAGGTGAACAGCTCATCTCTTTTCCCTGGGCCTTGTTTCCTTCCTCACTACCAAGCTCCTCTGTGTGCTTACTTCCCCGGGCTCCAGCATTAAAATTCAGCATCAGAACTCCAACATCAAAACTCCAACTCTGTCCTTTGCCATGTCTTTTATCTTTGATTCCCCACCCACTAAGGGGCAGGGCTTAATACCCTACTGATGTGGCCCAATGAAAGCCCTAATCATAACTTAATCATGCCCAGATGAACAGATCAATCTACAATCATAATCCAATATCTATTTTTGGAATTCAAAACTACATCAAACTGCCAAACTGCTACACAACAAAACCTTTAGGACAGAGGAGGGCAATTTGGCAGCAGAGTAAGGAGCTCCAAGTTTCAGCTCATCCTACAGTGCAGTTAGTAATCCCCCAGAGCTATCTAAATCACCTGTCTGCACAGCCCAAAAGACCTTCCTGCAACATCCTTGGAAGAATGGAAGGAGGAGACTGCCCATCTGCAGTGAAGATTTGTGAGTACAACACTCCAAACTGTGAAGGCTGGTGCCTTTCCCTTGCTGGCAGCACAGGATGCCTTGGGAGTTATTCCCTGGCTGGAGTTGGAAGCTCCATTTCCCAAAAACAGGGGAGGAAGAGACTGTTGGGCACTGACTTCAGCTACCGATTATTGAATTCATTGGCTAAATTTCAATCCTAAGAACAGCTAAAGTTTGAACCTGTCCAAGTTGGAAAGAGGCTGGGAGCCTCCATTTTAACTCTGTCCCCAGCATGAGGGGAAGTGGGGCTGATTGAAAATCACAGTGATGGTAGGGTTCTTTCTATCTAGGTCAGATTACTGGCATAGCCTAGCATCTAGCCCCACCTAAGGGAGGGAGGAAGCTGGGGGAACCTGCACCTCCTTCTCCGGACAACTGTAATTGCTTTTGGCCTGCATGGACTAGATTGTTGGGCAAACGTGTGGCTATATCCCTGCTCTGAATAGGATGGGAGGGGAGTGGTGCTTCCATCCAGCATCTCTGGGCAACTGCAGCCACTTTTGGACCGCACAGACTAGACTGTTGAGCACTCTGGTGGCTCCATCCCTACCCCCGACAGACAGGAGGAGGGAAAATGCTCCCTCAGCCTCTCTGGGTGTGGCAGTTTGATATTACTTATGAACTCCAAAAGAGATATTTGATTATGTTTGTAAACTGGTCTGTTCCTCTGGGCATGATACCCTTTGATTGTATTAGATTCAGCTGAGATGCCTTAGATTAAATTATGTTAAGATTAGGGCTTTGATTTGACCACATCATTAGGGCATGCGGAGTTGAGTCCCTGCCTCCCTTGGTAGGCTATATAAATGGATGCTCAATCAAGAACATATGGAAGTAGATAGAGAGAGAAGATACACAGAGGATCCTGCTGCCCCAGGAAAAGAGATGAGCCTGATAGTCTACAGTGGACCTTGTGAAGAGAACAGAGCAGCTGAGCCCAGAAAGAAATGAGCCCTGGGAAGAGAGACAAGCCTTATGCCAACCTTCAGCTGAGACTGGAAGAAGCTGGGACCACAGAGACTTAAGAGGAAGAAGGAAGGCTGAAAAAAATTCCATTTACAATAGTGAATAAAAGAACCAAATATTTAGGAATAAACTTAACCAAGGATGCGAAGCACTTGTATTCAGAAAACTACAATGCATTGCTAAAAGAAATCAAAGAAGATCTAAATAAATGGAAGAACATTCTGTGTTCATGGATTGGAAGACAAACTATCATTAAGGTATCAGTTATACCCAAATTGATATACAGATTCAGTGCAAACCTGATAAAAATTCCAACAGCCTTTTCTAAAGAAATGGAAAACACAATTATCAAATTTATTTGGAAGGGTAAGGGGCTCCTAATAACCAGAAACACCTGAAAAAAGAAGGATGAAGTTGGAGGACTGTCACTTCTAGACTTTAAATCATATTACCTAGCTACAGTGTAAAAACAGCATGGTACTGGGAAGCGGGTGTGGCTCAACCGATAGAGCTCCCGTTTACCATATGGGAGGCCCCGGGTTCGCTTCCCGGGGCCTCCTTGTGAGGGCAGGCCGGCCCGCGCGGCTTGGTGGGCTGATGCAGCAAGACCTCACAGCAAGGGGGAGATAAGCAGACACAGAAAAAACACACAGCAAATGGACACAGCAAACACAAGCAGCAAGGGGGGGATAAATAAATAAATAAATCTTTAAAAAACAAAAACAAAAAACAGCATGGTACTGGCATAAAAATAGACATATAGACCAATGGAACTGAACTGATGGTTCAGAAACAGACCGTCACATCTATGGTTGTAACCGTTGGGGAATTTGTAATTATGAATTCCAAAAATATAATTGGATCATGCCTGTAATCTAATCTGTTAATCTGTGCATGATTGAATTATGATTAGGGCGTTGACTGGGCCGTGTCAGTCAGTAGGGCATTGAGCCCCACCCCCTGGTGGGTGGGGAATTGAATATAAAAGGCAAGGCAAAGAACAGAGTTGA
>JAQZBX010075478.1:0-14589 GCA_029593785.1 Cabassous unicinctus
TATTTTAACATTATATGTTATTTTAATAGTATACATTTTATGTGAGGCAGGTAAGATTATCATAAAGAAATTGTCACACCCTTAATTCTCCCCACAAAACCACAGGCTTCTGAAGGCCAAGGTTACCTGACAGAACTCACAGGGACACAGACTACTCAGATGTGTGCTTGGACATCATATTCCAGCACATCCTGGGAAACTGGACTTGACTTCAACTGCCTCCACTCTGCCCTGCATCTCTATGTGAGAAACAGTTTTCTCATTGTGCATCTTGTCTGTAAGGTGTGACTGCTCCTGGTTTCAGTTCTTTAAGCCTATGTGCACTTATAGGTTCCAGTCCAAGGGCAAGAACAACTTTCCTGATCACAACTATCCCCTGAAACATACCTGGCTCCTTACTTGTTTTAATTTCTGATCTAATTGTCCTGGACAAAGACTGAATATGAGAATATGGACAATCTTGGAATTCTATCCAAGTCTCCCAATCCCATCTCCAAATGCAGCAATTGTCTTTAATGGTATTTCTGCCTCTCCCTAGGGCACCTAGGGTCCAGTATCTTTTTCCCAGTTGTTTCCTCCAAAGCTGTATGTTTTTTCACCAGTGCCTTCAACTGCTCACCTCAAAGTTCTTCATGTCCACGTTAAGGCTTTCATTCCTTAATGTGGACAGAATATGTGGTTCTGGACGTACTTTCCATGATGGCCTCTGTTTCCTCCCTCTTTCTATTGGATCTCAACTGTTCCCATAAAGTAATCATTTTGCTTCCTTTCAAGATGCAGTTAATTTTTGTTCTGTAGTGGAGTTGGGAGGTTGTTGTGGGTGTATTCCTACAAAGGATGCTGGCCTTCTCCCCAAGCACCCCTTGGAGAGTGGAGTATTTTTGTTTTGAATGTTTTTTGCTGTGTTTTCCTGTGTGGATATGCCCTAATTCTGCAGGAAAAGCATGAAATACAGTAGTGATCTGGCCCCTGGAAAACTTGCTGTAGCAAATTTACTTGTAGTTAAATTTGACTTTTTCAAAATTTATAACCTAGGAATTTAAGGGAATCAATATTAAGTGTGTAAAGATAAAACCCATAGAATGGGAGAGAACATTTATAAATCATACATCTAATAATGGACTTGTATCTAGAATTTGTTAATTACTCACATACTAACAAAAATGGCTCAAATAAGAGCTACAAATGGTTAAAAAGTAAATGAAAATTAGTGTTGCATGATTTGTCATCATGGAAATATAAATTAAAACTACAGTGCAATACCTTTTAACACCCATGAGGAAGAGTAGAATAAAAAATTAGGATAGTGACAATTATTTGAGAGAATATGGAAAATAGGAACCCTATTACAATGCTTCTGGGAATGGTAAATGATCAAGCCTCTTTAAAAAATTGACCTGCAGGCCCTCAAATTATTTAAAAAAATTTTTTTCCTATAACCTCACAATTCCACTTCCAGGTATATACACTAAAATAGTGAAAACAGGGGTTTAAATATATACATGTGTACAGCAAATTTCATAGCAGCATCATTTACAATCCATAAGTTGTAACAGTCCTATTTTCATCAATAGATGAGCAGATAAGCAAACCAATACTCACAATGGGATATTATTCACTTGTTCAAAGGAAAGACACCTGTGGTAACAGGGATAAACTTTGAAACATGTTTTTGAATTAACTGGTCCAAATACCAAAGGAATAATATTGTATGATTTCACGTGCAGAGAATGCTTAGAATATGCAAATCCATTGACACAGGAAGTATATTGGAGGTTACCAGATTCAGGATCCAATAGGGACTTAATTCTGAATGCCTACATTCTGTTTGATGAGATTTGATATTTGTCAATGTTCTTGGGTGCATAAAATTGCAAATTTAATGAAAATCCTTCAACTGTACACATGAATGTATGAAGTGAGAATTTTTGTTATATATATGTCATGTAAATAAATTTTGGTACAAAATAGAAATGAATGTTGATACTCACTATCATGTGTTTGAACCTTGAATACAACATGAAAGCTGAAAGAAGCCAGCCATGAATTTCCATATAATTTATGATTCCTTTCATATGAAAGACTAGAATAGGGAAATCTATATGGATAAAAAGTAGATTTATTGTTTATTAAGGCTACATAGGTTGTAGAAATGAGGATGTTTTGTAGGGTGTATGGTTTTTCTTTGGGAGTTAATAATCATAACCTAATATTGACTCGTGATGGTAGCCCAGATTTTTTTATAAAACAATAGAGATCAAATTTTATTCTTTAAAAGGGTGGACTTTATGGTGTATGATTTATATCTTAATAAAACTATTTTTTAAAAAGAATACTAATTGTTCCCTGGAGAGAAGGGAAGGGGTAGGATGATGAAATTATACAGCAATGAGTGAAAACATTTAAGAGTTCCCTATTGTGATGGTGGTGTTGGTTACAAATGTATAAAAAATGTAACTACTTACTGAATGTTACATTTAAATATGTGATGATTATCATGACCTGGAAAATGTCAAAGAGTACTTTAAAAACATCTCTGGCACACTAGCTCCCTCTACATTCTTTAAACACCAAGATTGCAACAACATCAGCAATTTTCAAATTACACAAAGGGGAGTGCTACAAATCTCTCTAGACATGCTCCACTCTGTCCTCAAGTTGGTTCATTGGAACCATATCTTCTAGTGGTGATAAACGGAGGCTGTACACTGAAGGTCACCATCTACAGCATCAGACCTTGGACATGTTGGCCCACCATTATAACTTTCTGTTTGAAATTTTACATCTGTAAAATGGAGGTGACACTGATACCTACTTCACAAAGTTTCTGTACATATGTAGAAATGAAATATGACCAAGTATTCTAATTGTTTAGTCCAGCCCAGTCAGATAATAATATTGTTATTTGATATAATAATAAATACTGTCATTTTCACCCAGAAAATCCAGGGTACCCATACCTGTTCTATGACACTTCCCTTTTCCAAAGCTCCACCCCAAGAGCTTGCAGTTTATTAGGAGGATGTGCAAATAGTTTCAACAGTTCCAGAGACACACACATTATGGAGTCTGTCCATGCACATAATCACCACATATTACTAAAGAATGCTGTTCCTGTCCAGGGCACAGCCAGTGCATCTAGCCATTGAATTATGCTATGGATTTGAGCTTTTCTTAAAGAATGAATGAAGAGTAGTAAATTTAAGCTAACATGATGGAAATGCTGTATGATGAAACTTCACAAAATGTAAGAGGACCTGGCTTTATTAAATATTAGTCAATTTAGACTTCATAACAATGACTATTATGAGAAAAAAAGAGGCAAAATTTATAGTGATAAAGGGAGCATCATTTAATGAAGAAGTAGAATACAGCGCCAATTGCATATGACTCCAATAATGGAGCTTTAAAATACAAGAAATTTAAAAAATGACAGTTCTACAGGAGTGAAATCTATAATTAGAGAAATTCCTTTTTTTCAATAATCAATAGAACATTAAACAAAAATAAATAAAAATATAGAAGGCTTGAACAACATTTTCCACAGATGACCTCATTGGCATTGTGGAAATACATGAAGAATATCAAATTATAACAATCTGAGGTTATTTATTCAGGCCTTGCTCACTGAAATCAGCCACTACAACTTGTATTCAGCAAGTGTTTCTTCTATCTATTGGTTTAAATCAACATTTTAGTGTTATCTTTTATCATATATATTGACTTATTTATTGTTTGCTTTTGTATTAACATTTTGTGGTTGCTATAAGATTTACAATCAGCATTTTTAATCATCTCCTTGACTCCTAAATATGTTCAATCACTTTGTCTGTGTGTAAGGACACCTACAGCATATTTACAAATCCTCCCCTTCCTCCCTTGCACCCTTATTTTCACCAATCTTTTATGCCTATTATAAACATACAATGTCTGTCATTTTTATTGCTTTAAATAGCTACCTTTTAAAGCAATTAATATGACAAAACCTTAAATTTCACCACCATTTTAAATTTTTGCACTCAATTTATATATCTTGAAATTTCTGACATAAGAATATTCATTTTTTCTGAAAAACACCTTTATGCATTTATAGAAGGTTGGTGAAGCTGGAAGTAAATTCTCCCAGTTTCTGCCTATTTGACCAATTCCAATTTAAATGCTTTTTTTTCATTGGGTAAAGAAATCTAGGTTGTTTTACTTTTTCTTTCCTCAATAATTTATTGTTCCATCTTGCTTCCATGGTTTTCATGACCAGTCTGTTATATTAACTTTCTAGTTCCTCTGAAAGCAGTGCATCATCCACAGCCATTGCTTCTCTTCATCATTAATCTTGGCAGTTTAGCAGTTTTAGTATAGTCTCTCTCTGAGTGTGTGTGCATGGGTGTTTATCCTGCTTGTAGATATCTGAGATTCTTAAATTTATAATTTAGTGTCTGTCTTTAAATTTTGAAAATTTTGACTAATTTCCTATCATTTTTTTTTTAACCCTGTTCTCTTTTCTTTATCCTTTTGGCATTCCAACCATAACTTTATTAAACTTTGTGATATTGACCCTTATTTGTAGGATTATCTTTTTATTGTCCCAAGTTTTAATGCTTTGTTTTTTAATTAAGATATTGTATATTGAAATAAGTTCACTGCATTTTTTATTTATTTTGTGACATATGAATTAATCTCCTGATCAAGGCAATTTACCTGTGTCCCTACTATACAGTTTTTGAAGGAAATTAGTATGCAGTGTCTGATAATGGACAGTCTAAGATGAGAGGGCATGGCCTTATATCACTCTCTGAGGCATACAGTGAGGGAAAGGCAATATGAGTCTAGACAAATCTATGCAGAGTGGCTTCCATGGGGTGAGTACAGCTCCAGGATCAACTGTAGACAGACAAGAGAGAGTGTGTTTTCCACAGGGAGTTCACTTTCAAGATCTGCATTTCCCCTCTCTCCAAGTGAACAGTTGCTCTGACCAGTTATCAGTGTCACAGAAGACACATGGAGAGTCCAGTAGCTGAGAGATGAGTAAGCAACTTTGATACCCATGGGTTATGTTGGAAGACAGAGGAGTCTTGCAAGGAGTTGCAGATGCTGGCCAACAACAACAGCCATACTGACCACAATTGTAGTTCAGCCATCCATGGCCAGGATGCCTAACAAGTTAAGTCCCAACTGCCACTTACAAAGAACAACAAAAATGCTCAGGATCAGACAGTGGGACCCACAGTGCAGGGAAGTCAGAAGGAGCCCAGGCCCTCAGCTCCCTGAAGGGCCAGCATGACTGATCCCTGGGGATCTCAGGAGCACTAAGCCCAGGGGCCTGGTTCAGGGGTAAATGCACAGGCAGGAGCAGGAGTCACTCAGGATGATGGAGTCCAGGATCCAGGACCAGGGACAGGTGTGGCACCAGGGCCACATTGAAAGGCAAATGGAGTGGAAGGATAAGGGAGCTTCCCTGCAGCATCTGGGCTTTCTTCTCATGACTTCTCTTTTCAGCTTCATGGAAATCTCAGGTATGCTTTGTTTTGCCTCTACTAGGGTTTTTAGGATGGTTATACAGCAGAATTTCATTAAATTGCCTCTATTTGAGGAGTTCCATTGAAAAATAATATCTTTAAAATTATGTGAAAGAATAATCATCATGCACAGAAGTTCATTCACGTGAAGTTATTTAACCAAATGTCCATGTCACAATGAATTCAGAAAACAAGGAGATGTGGAAATAAGTCTTCAATGAAAAATGCCCTTTGACCTTCAGCACAGTGTCCACACAATGACATAATTTACTCCACATGTGAATTTCATTTTCCTTCCTGTACCTCCCCTTACAGCACTTAAACCCTTGGACTTTCTGAATGCCTCATGTACCAGGTGCTAAAATTGGAACATGCTAGATGATTTTCTCTCTAATTCAGAAATTCTACCATAATAATTGGTAACTTTAGTGTCCTGGCCATGTTTTTTTTACATCATGTTTCTGCCTCTTCCACATGGAATATGGCTAGGGATGGATGCCTTCCCATATTTATTATTAAATCAATAATGAATATTTTTAAATTGCTAGTTTGCAATATGCTGCATTCAAGTTCCCTCCATGATATGATAAAGTAGAAAGATACATTCAGAAAAGAGTCGGTCAAAATCAATCAATGTTCACATGAGGAGACTGCAGGTGAGTAGGGTTGACCTTCCTCATTTGCACAGTGGGGGCAAGTCAGGGGCAAAACCAAGGCAGTTGTTCCCTGGGCACTTCTGGTGTCTGAGATAAGGTCACACAGATTTTTTTCTGACTTCCACGGAGGATACTAATGGCAGCAATAAAAATTTCTATCAACATTGACAACTTACTAAAATAATTATCATGATGCTACTAGTGAGGAAGGGCATCAGGAAAATGGAAAATATAGCACCAAACACTGTTTTGAAACTATTTCCAAAAGCAACCAGAATCCATTAAAGCCAACAATGTCAGGGAACATGTACATACAATATATTCCATTTTTATTCCATATGTGTATATATACACACATACATGTATACAATGCCTGGGGTAGTGGCACAATGACCATATTTCCTAAGCCATCCTTGATCCTTGACTACATCTTACTTTCTGACCAGATCATTGAACATATTTTCTGCCTGGAAGTAGAAGAAATTGGGCGTGGTGAGGGGACACCCAAGGGAAAGTTCTGTGTTCTCCAAGGGCTCAGCCAACATGCTCCTCACAGGGTATCCCTATGACAGGGATCTCCACTTATCCCATTTCATTTTACATACAGAGTTACCTCCCAAATGCAAATCACCACCTGTGCATATAGATGAAACCACAGCCCAAAGTTACTTAAATTTAGGCTCCTTCTATGTCCAGAAATAATTTCTAAATTATTCTAATTTCTCAGGGTTTAGACAATTAAGTAAAGGAGATGCTGCCTCTGAGCTGATGACTCGCTGTTGTTGTCCTTGTCCTCAGGTGTCCTGTCCCAGGTGCAGCTGCAGGAGTCAGGACCTGGCCAGGTGAAGCCATCCCAGACCATGTCCCTCACCTACTTTCCTCTGGAGTCTCATTAACCAACAATACTGTGAACTGGGTCTGCCAGGCCCCTGGACAGGGGCTCGAGTGGGTGGGTTTAATATGGAATACTTGAACCCCAAGCTATAACCCAAACCTTCAGTCCAGACTCGGCATCATCAGGGACTCCTTCAAGAATGAAGTTTATTTAAAGTTGAGCAGCCTTAGAGCCGAGGACACAGCCATTTATTATTTGCAGGAGACACAGTGACAGGAAGTCATGATGAGCCCAGACACAAACCTCTCAGGGCACAACAGGAAGCTGGGCTGCATAGGGTGCCTACACCATCAGGGGGTGCCCGGAGGGCAAACCCCAGTGGCAGATGCAGAGCAGTACTGGGGAGTGTTTCCTGGCCTTGCCCAGGGTTCCCTCTTCTTGTTCCCCAACTTTTAAACCCTAGAGAACTGCCATTGCACATTTTCTAAGCTGTGCTATGACAAATGCAAGAGTCAATCTCAGAACTGTTTTTTTTTGTATATTATTACCTCTGTGTGTAAGTACAGATATACATATTTTTAAATTGTATGTAAATGTTGGTATTTGTGACCATTATTTGAATATGCATAAAGTGTGAACAACACTTGCATTTGCTACCTCTAAAATTATTTCTACCAATTTAACTGACATTTCTGAGAATGTCCTGGCAAAATAATAATATTCCCATTGCCCCCATTCATATATTGATTATTGTGAATTGATTAGAATAAGAGAAACTGTTGATATGTGTGGCCATTTTACCGATCAGAATGTCTTTGCTTGCAGGTGTTCACTTGGTTGAGTCTGGGTGAGACACTATCCTCAGAAACTTCTGGATTGATCTCCAGTAGCTATAACATGAACTGAGTTCTGCTGGCTCCAAAGGATGGCCTAGAGGGTGCTCAGGCACTAGTAATGCTACAATTGCCAAAGACAATACAGAATCCTGAAGGGCCAATTCACCATACCCAGTAGGTTCCCCATGAACCCTCTGTGTCTTTAGAAGGACAGACAGAACTGAGAACACAGCCCTGCATTGCTGAGGCAGTCACTGTGAGGTAAGACAGGGGAAGCCCAGACTCACTCCTATCTTGCAGGGTTCTGGAGGTGGTCAGGATGCAGGGTAGTCAGCTCCTACTGCACACAGGTCCTTCTCTCAGAAACAGGAAAGAAGGAGATTCAGGACTGGTTTCCTGTTAGTTCTGGGATTTCCACTAAATCAAATTTTTCCTCCTGGGAACCTCTCTAGGTTTAAGGCTGCACATTCCACTGAAGTGTCTGAAGAAGGAAAGTCTTATGGTATTTGGAGGAAACTTTCTCACACACAGGCTCTCCTGGAAGCATAAATGGCTCTGCCAGTGGTCTCCAGGATCAGAAATCTGAGCAGCTCAGGGCAACCTGGTGAATCTTTACTGATCAGACCCAGGAAGAGACCTCAGTGGGATTCTCCAAGCAGGACAATCTTTGTAATTTAGGTTGGAACCAAGAGGGAGGCTATGACAGCATCAGTATCCTGGAAAGTATTATGGATTTCATAGCTAATCCTCCTCCTCACAGAAGTGTGCATGTCAGGCTCAGCACTGGTCTGGTTGTCTTTTTCCCATAATCCATTTTATTTTTCCCTGTTATAGCAAAGCCTTTGTGGTGTACTTGAGCCAAAATTGCACTTGAAATAAATCCTTGGTCCCCCAGGGCCTGGTCTTCCTTAGTGTTGCTCCCAAGCTTATCCTTGGTCTTGAGTAGCCCTCAGGTATCCTGCCTTTCAAAAACATGGTGATGATCCATGAAAACATCAGCTGGGCCCTCTCCTTTCTCCACAGAGGCAGTTTTGGAGATAAAAGGAATTAATTCCTCTGAGGGTAGACTGTTGTTTTTCCCAGCTCTTCCTTCCCTCAGTTGTGCAGATTTTTCTTCCCTTAGAATCGTCTGTTACTTGTTTTGGGGCCATTCCCTCAAGATATGGCTTTTATTCCTGAAGGAAGACACAGGAGGTGATCAGAGAGTTTTGAGGTACTATCTATTCCATTCAAAGTTTCTATGGGGTTTACCTATACACATAGGATACAGATTGTGATGGAAATTAACACACTGTGTCTGCCAATGTACAGTCTGAGAGAAATCTTGTCCATATATTACCATCTGAGGCACAGAGTGTGAGAAGTCAGAGTGATCCCAGGACAAACTCTCTCCTGCAGAGTAGCCCCTGGGGGTGCTCAGGACCCCACAACTCCTGGATCATTTGCAGGCAAAGGTGTGGGAGGGTGCCTTTCTCACAGGAAGTTTCCTCTAAGGGAGTGTATATCTCCTAATCTCCTAGTCAGCACCTGTTCTAACCAGGTATCAGTGTCCCCGAGGATGCATGGATAGTCCAGTGGCTGAGAGCAGAATAAGCAGTATTAATGCCAGTGGGTTCTCTTGGAAACCAGAGGAGTCTTGGGAAGGGGATGCAGATGCTGTTGTGATACAACCACACTGACCACAAAGGTTTCTCACCATCAATGGCCAGAATACTTGCCAAGGAAAGTTCCAGATGCCACATAAAATCACCAACATGAATGCTTTGGAGGGTAGGACCCATAGTGCAGGAAAGTCAGAGGGAACCCAGGCCCTCAGCTCCCTGCAGGAGAAGCAGGACTGATGCCCTGGGGATGTCAGAAGCAATGATGCAGGGGTCTGGTTTAGGGACAGATGCACAGGCATGATCAGGAGTCATGCAGGATGATGAAGTTCTGGGGCAGGACCAGGGATTGCTGAGGAGAAACATAGGACCACTGATCACCAGAGCCATGTTGAGAAGCAAGTGAATTGTAAGGATAAGGGGCCTGCCTTTTCAGCATCTGGGCTTTCTTCTCATGACTTCTCTGTTCAGCTTCATATGAAAGTACAGGTTGGCCTGGTTTTGCTTCTGCTATGTTTTATGCCCAGGATAGAAGTTAAGTCAAATTTCATTAAATCATCTTTATTTGGTCAGTTCCAGTGATGAATAAAATCTATAAATTTATATGAAACAAAAAATATGCACAGAAGTTCATTCACCTGAAGTGATTTAACCAAGTGTCAATGTCACTATGAATTCAGAAAACAGGGAGAAATGGTAATAAGACTTCAATGAAAAATGAACTTTGACCTTCAGCACAGTGTCCTCAGAGTGACATGATTTACTCCACATGTGAATTTGGTTTTCCTCCCTGCACCTCTTGGTACATCACTCCCAACCACAGACTTCCTGAATGCCTCCTACACTTCGTCCTAACTTTGGAACATGCTGTATGATATTCTCTCAAATCCCTAAGTTTTGCCATAATCACTGGTGACTTTAGTGTCTAGCACAATTCTTTTTAACCATGTTGATGCCTCACCACATGGAACAAGACTGGGGATGAATATCTTATTATTAAATTTACAACTCATTTTTTTAAATTGCTAGTTTACAATATGCTATATTCAAGTTCCCTCCACTTTATGATAAAGTAGACAGATATATTCAGAGATGAGTTGATCTAAATAACTCAATGTTCAGGTGAGGAGACTGAGGCTGAATAGGATTGAATTCCTCAGTTGCACAGATGTGACAATTAAGGGGCTGGATCAAGGAAGGTGTTCCCTGGTCAAGTCTTGTGTTTAAGGTGAGGTCACACACAGGTCCTTTCTGACTCCCATGAAGGCTAATACTATTAATGGCATCAATGAAAATTTCTAACATTGATAACTAAAAATTACAATCATCATGTTATTAGTGAGGAATGGCATCAGGGAAATAAAACAAGGTGGCACCAAATACCCTACCCACACTGATATTTCAAAAATCAACCAGAATACAGTATAGCTAAGATGGTCTGGGAATATATATATATCCAAAATATTCCATTTTTTATTCCATATGTGTATATAGACACAAACATAAATATATATAATGGCTGGGATACTGACACAATCACCATATTTCCAAAGCCATCCTTGATCATTGACTGCATCTGAATCCCTGATGAGTTCATTAAACACATTTCCTGCATAGAAGTAAGGAAACTGGGATTGGCAAGGGGGCACACCATAGAAAGGACTGTGGTTTCCAAGGGCTCAACCATCATCCTCCTTCCAGGATGTCCCTACGACAAGGACTTGCCCTCAAACCCTTTGATTTTATGTAGTTACCTCCCAGATGCAAATCACCATATATAAATTAGACAGATGAAACCACCGCACAAATTTACTTAAATTCAGGTTCCTTCTATGTCAGGGAAAACACATTTTCTGAGCATAGTGCACCTCAGCCACAAGAATATTCTCTGTGATTCTTCCACTTTCTGGTTGCAACTCCCAGATGTGAGTTTCTCAGGAATTCAGACAATAAGGCAATGGGGATTATGCATCTGAGCTCAGAACTCACTGTGGTTCTCCTTGTTTTTAGGTGTCTTGTCCCAAGAGTAGATTCAGGAGTCAGGACCTGGCCTGGTGAAGCCCTCACAGACCCTGTCCCTCACATGCACTGTCTCTGGATTCTTCTTAGCCAGCTAGAATGTGAATTGGATATGTCAGTCACTAGGAAATGGGCTGGAGTGTGTGGGTGATATACGGCATAGTGGAAGAACACACTGTAACCCAGGGCTTCAGTCTCAACTCAGCATCACCAGAGACACCTCAAGAATGAAGTTTATTTAAAACTGAGCAGCCTGGGAGGTGAGGACATGGCCATGTATTACTGTGCAAGAGACACAGTGAGAGGATGTCAGGGTGTGCGCAGACACAAACCTCTTCTCAAGGCACAGCAGGGGGCTGGATGGCATAGGGTACTTGGGAAAACCAGGGGGCAGTCAGAGGCCACCCCAGCTGCAGGTGCAAAGAGGGGCTTGGGAGGAGTTTCCTGGCCTTGCCAAAGGTTCCCTCTTCTTGCTCCACAACATGTAATCCCCAGAGAACAGCCATTGCATCTTTTCTAAGCTGTTACATGATGAACGCAACATCCCATATCAGAACATTTTTAACATTGTTTCATAAATTTGTTTTATATTATCAAATAGGCTTTAGATTCCATAAATGTTACATCAAAAATATAGGGGATTCCCACATGCCCTACCTGTTCCCCTTCCCACACTTTCCCCCATTAACAATATATTTTGTTAGTGTGGTGCATTTGTTACAATTAATGCACACATATTGAAGCATTGCTACTAATCATGGACTATCATTTCATTGTAGTTTACACTTTGCACCACAAAATTTTATTGGCTTTGACAAGATGTATAATGGCCTGAATCCATCATTGCAATGTCATGCACAACAATTCCAATGTCCCCCCAAAAAACTTGTTACACCTATTCTTCCCTCTCCCTCCCCTCAGAACCTCTCTTGGCCACTGCCTTTATATCAATAATGCAAGTTCATCCATTGCTGGAATAATCATGTCTACTTAAGTTCATAGCTGCATTCCCCTATTCTGTTTGTCAGAACTGTTTTTGTATGTTACTATTACTGCATGTACATACAAACATACATATTATTTTAAAAAATATATCTAAATTGTCAGTATTTGTGACCATCTTTTGAATATGCCTTAAAGAGTGAAAAATACATGCATTTACCATCTCTGAAATTATTTTTTCCAACTTAATTCACATTTCTGTGAGTGTCCTGGCAAACTAATAATAATCCCCTCCTCATCATGTAGATCCCCTGTCCTTGGGGGAAGCAGCAGGAAGCAGCGTAGCCCAGCCCTCTATTAGGTACAGCACCCAAGTGCCTCCCTTTCTTCCCTCCCTCTCATGTGACCTCAAGGACAAGGTTCCTCCAGTTACATTAAGCCTATTATAAATTATCCAAATACTAAGTGCAATGCCATCGTTGTATCACATGCACTGGTTTTAATAGATATAAGATAAATACAGGCTCACAATGTATTATTTTAATGCAGAGAACATTCCTGACACTTTTTAAATTTATTCAATAAATTCTCTTTGATTTAATGTGTGTGTCAATCAATCATTTGTCAACATATTTTTTTCCCTGAAGTTATAAAAAATGCTACAATTATAATATTTAGCTCCTGGTTATAGATTTCTGTGAGGGAGTTAGGGTTATCATAAAGTACAACTCATACCCTTATTCCTTGCTGCACAACCACATTCCTCTGAAGGCAGTGCTTACCTGATAAAACCTACAAGGACACAGAATTTCTCAATTATGTGATTGGATCTCATATTTCAGTACATCCTGGAAAGCTAAGCATGACTCACACTAATTCCACCCTGCCCTGCATGTCTGTGTGGGAGACAGTTTTCTCATGCTCCATCTTGTGTCTAAAGATTGAGTGTTTCTCTTTCTGGTTTTGCAGGTCCATGTGAAAATATAAGATCCAGGCCAGGGGAAAGCACACCTTTCCTGATCATGACTATCACCTGCAGCATACCTGGTTCCTTGTCTCTTGTAACCTCTGATCTAAGCTTCTTTATGAGAGGCTGCGATATAAGCAAATGGATCATGTTGTGAATACCATCCAAGTCACCTCTGTTCTTTCTTCTAATGGAACATTTAACATATTATGTTTGCTTCCCCCTCCCTGGGGTAGAGAATCTTTTTCCCACTTGTTTCCTCCCAAGGTGCATTGTTTTTTAACCAGTGTCTTCAATTGCCTAATTTAAAGTCCTTCATATCAACATTAATCTTTCACACTTTGCTGAAGATAGAGGAGGCGTTTTTGGACATACTTTCCATAATGACCTCTGTTTCCTCCCTATTTCTACTGAAAATCAAAGTGACCATAAAATACTGGTTTTATTTGCTTTCAAAATGTAGGTTAATTTTTTTGTTCTGAAGTGTAGTTAGGGAAATTGCTGTAGGTATATTTCCACAATGGATGCTGTACCTCTCCTCAAACACCACTTGGGGAGAGGAGTTTTCTTTGCTTATTTTGGAAGATTTGTGTTGTTTTTTGTGTGCATTCTCCTTAATTCTGCAAGAAAATCATGCAATAGAGTAGAGATCTGACCCCTCAGAGACTCACTCTAGCAAATTTACCAATAGTTAAATTTGACTATCAAAATTAACAACTAGTGATTTATTATTTTTAATTAAAAATTTACTTTATTTTTTAAAGGAGCTTTAGATGACATAAATGTTCCTCAAAAGTATAGGGGATTTCCATATGCCCTACCCCCTCTCCTCCCACACTTTACACCATTAACACCATCCCTCATTAGAATGGTAAAATTGTTACACTTGCTGAACCCATCTTGAAGTATTGGTATTAACCATGCATTATAGATTACATTATAGTTTACACTCTGTCCTGCACACTTTTGTGTTATGACAAAATATATAATGCCCTGTACCTGTCATTGCAATGTCATGTGTGACAATTCCAATGTCCTGCATGCCCCCATATTACATCTATTTTTCCCTCTCCCTCCCCTCAGAACCTCTGATGGCCACTGCTTCCACATCAGTGATAAGAGATATTCCAATGCTAGAATAAGAATAATTCTATAGTAGAATAATAATGAGTCTACTTTAGTCTATTGTTCATTCCCCAATATTGAGGATTTGGGGATAC
>JAQZBX010075479.1:0-14549 GCA_029593785.1 Cabassous unicinctus
TGAGTCTTTGCCAGATAAACCTATAATGGTCTGCCCTGAGGACACAAACAGCCTCCTGACCTCCAGCCTGCCCTGAGGAAACAGCTTCCTGACCTCCAGTCTATCCCAAGAAGTCTGCCATCCAACCTCCACTTGAAGAGATTAATCCTGTTTCACCAGATGAAAATGCAATGGAATGCCCTGAGGTAATTGGCCTACAAGACATTTCTAATCTTTCTTGTGACCCACCACCACCACCATTTTCTTCCAGACCTCTAAGTAGACTGAAGTGTTAACAGGCCCCAAAAGGTGAGGTACAAAGTGTGACCCACGAGGAAGTACGCTATACTCCAAAAGAACTGCATGGGTTTTCCAATTTTTATAGAAAGAGATCAGGAGAATATGTGTGGGAATGGATACTAAGGATGTGGAATAAGGTGGAAGGAATATAAAGTTGTTTCAGGTTGAATTTATTCACTAAGCAGAGATTCTGGATTCAGTGTTGTAGTTTGAGGGGTTAGAAGAGGCTCTAACAGTTTGTTTGTTTGGGTGGCTGACTGAAACATGGGCCAAGAGATGGCCATTACCTGAGGTTGAAATGCCAGAACTTTTCCTGGTATAATGTAGATGAGGAGACTCCAAAGCTTTAGAGAGATTGGAATGCTAGAGTGGCTCTATCATGTATGACCTGCATACCTGCCCCAGGA
Source organism: Cabassous unicinctus (assembly GCA_029593785.1). NCBI lineage: Eukaryota > Metazoa > Chordata > Mammalia > Cingulata > Chlamyphoridae > Cabassous > Cabassous unicinctus. Next base: position 687 of record JAQZBX010075479.1, read on the forward strand.
ATGTCCAGAGGACACACTTTTCACCAGGACTGTGAGGAATGAATTTCTGAGACCAACTCCATCATCCCTGAAGAACTCTGTGGTTGCTCTTCTCTGTAGGTCAGATATTACCATGGGAACTGCTGTCATGAATCTAGAATCCTAAACACAACGGGAATGATCAGATCCTGGGTTGGCAGAAGCCAAGTGGCAGCACTTAATTGCCAAAAACAAGGTGAGCATGGCTACCATAATAAAAGGCAGACTCAAAGCAGCAATCAAAATAGTCTGAGTCACAGAGACCTGTGGCATTAGCTAATAGAAATATAATAGATGGTCAGTTTACTAAATTTCTACTTGATCTGTATAAGCAGAAGAGTTCTAGGACAAGTGAACAAAACCTTAACTTGAATTACAGAAACAGAGACTCACAACCCCTTAATCATTCCCAGACTTGAGATAGTTTACAGACCCAGAGCCCTTTGAAAGAGGGGAAGGTCGGGTCCCCTTGAGGAAGGACCCTGTTATACTGCCAAAATTTATACTGTTAACCTTCCTCCCAGTCTTCCCAAAGCAGCTTATGGCTTTTTACCAGGGTAACTGCATTGGGGAAAGGAAATGATCAGACATTTCAGGGATTATTAGACCATGGCTAGGAAGTGACATTAATTCCAGGAGACCCACAAAGCCACTGTGGTCCACCAGTCAGAGTAGGGGCTTATGGAGGTCAGGTGATCGATGGGGTTTTAGCTCAGGTCTGTCTCACAGTGGGTCCAATGGGTCCCTGGACCCATTCTGTGGTTATTTCCCCAGTTCCAGAATGTATAATTGGAATAGACATATTCAACAACTGGCAGAATCCCCACATTGGTTCCGTGACTTGTGGAGTGAGGGCTATTATGGTTGGAAAGGTGGGGGGGCATGGATGTGGCTCAAGCTGTTGAGTGCCTGCTTCCCACATGGGAGATCCTGAGTTCAATCCCTGGTGCCTCCTAAAAACAGCAAACAAATGAAAAAACCAACTCAGGGGAACTGATGTGGCTGAGTGGTTGATTGCCAGCTTCCCGCATATGAAGTCTCAGGCTCATTCCCCAGCCCCGGTACCATTAAAAAAAAGAATAAAAAAGAAAGAAAGAAAAAATAAAAAGCAATTTATTTTTATTGGAAAAATCCAATTCTGGATTCCTGGGGGGACTGCATAGATCAGTGCCACCATCAAGGATTTGAACAATGCAGGGATGGTGATTCCCACCACATCCCCATTCAACTCTCCTATTTGGCCTGTGCAGAAAACAGATGGATCTTGGAGGATGACAGCAGATTATCATAAACTTAACCAGGTGTTGACTACAATTGCAACTGCTGTCCCAGATGTGGTATCACTGCTTGAGCCAATCAACATATCCCCTGGTACCTGGTATGCAGTTATTCAACTGGCAAATGCTTTTTTCTCCATTGCCATTAGTGAGGACCACCAGAAACAGATTGCTTTCATCTGGCAAGGCCAGCAGTATACCTTCACTGTCCTGCGTCAGGGGTATATCAACTCTCCAGCCTTGTGTCATAATACTGTCTGCAGTGACCTTGATTGCCTCTCCCTCCCACAAGACATCACGCTGGTCGATTATATTGATATCATGTTGTTTGGATCTAGTGAGCAAGAAGTAGCATGACAGGAGTGTTGGGGAAAGAGGCCAATGGGCTCATGAACAAAGTGGCCATGGAGGTAGGGATGGAGGTTATGCATGGGCTCAACCACATGAACTTCTCCTCTCCAAGGCTAACCTGGCTACAGCCACTGCTGAGTGCCCAATCTGCCAGCAGATCCTTTTAATCAATGTGTAGGCACAGTATTTGTAGTGAAAGATTAAAAACGGGGAACTCATTTGGCAAGGGTAAAGCAGGTTTTATTTGATCAAGAAGAGGCTTGATTTTTTAAAACTTTAAGATATGGCATTTCTTCTTCCTTTCCCCAATTTCTTGCCTTTGCTTTTCTTATTCTGGTTCTCCTGTGTGAGGCAAAAAGAGGCGTGCAGTCAAGAAAACAAGATTTTTGACATGAATAGTCAGTTATCTTCCTTCCCTGGCCGGTGACCGGCTCGGGTGGTGTTATACATGAAACAGAAACATCAGGGGCTTTTTCATCACCGTTTGACTAGAGTGACCCCGTGTGGCCACAGCACCCTGGGCGGAGCAAGGCACACAGGAAGTACAGTGGGGTCTCCGGCCGTCGTTTTACCCGCTTTGGGGATTACTATAATGTAGTTCAGAGGCGTTTCCTTGTGAGAGTTCTCAATGGAAGGCCTGCCCAGTGCTTGCCAAGGTTTTCATGCTGCCCCTGCAGCTGCTTTCTGATTCTAATTTCATAAGACGCACAGCTTCATCACACTGTCAGGCTAATGTCTAAGTTCTAAAAATTGCTTTTTAGGAAATTGCTTCTGAAAACAGAAGCACAGATGTCTTTTCTTGTGGAACATCATGGAATGCCGCTGAACACTGACATCGTTTGCCCTCGTTAGGTGTGAATCATGTATGCCTCATTGTTCACCGTGGGAGCCCCTGTGAGGCGGGCCACGGCTTGTAGGTATTGTATGGCCTGTTTAACAGAGGATGCTTAGAGGGCCGTGCAGTGTGTGTGGGGGGTACCGTGCCCTAAGGTTAGTTGCAGGGCAGGGCCAGGGGGCTGCAGTGAGCCTTCTCAGCAGCAGTGAGTCCTGCCCTCCTTGGGGCTCCGGATGGGGGGTGTGGGAGGACAGGGGCTCCCCTCCACAGACATGGCCAACGGTGGTGGCAAGTGCTTGCCTGCTGCCATGCATCGAGGAGCAGGGGGAGAGGGTTACGGGTCTAAAGGATTAAGTTGCGGAAAGGATGCTGGGTGCAGTAAAACCTGCAGTCCAGCACTGGCTCAGGGCGAAGGAGGTCGGCCTGGAAGGCAGGAATCTGCTGCAGCCCCCTCTCTCCCCACGGAGGCACCGGGCCAGCGGGCAGGGTCTCGGCAACAGGCAGAGGCAGGATCAGCCCCTCTGAGGAATTTGCGCCTACACGGGCCGGAGCAGCTGAGCCGAGGGAGGGGCTGCACCATGGGGAGAGCAAGTGCCCGGGCGGCCCACGAGGTGGAAGCGGGAGGATGGAGGCAGGGGCAGAGCAGGTGGGAGGCCTGGGGGTGCTGCTCCCCCTGCTGAGATGAGCTCAGTCCCCGGGTAGGTTTGCTTTTCAGCCACGACTCCTCTCAGTGATAAGGGACGTAGGAGCGGGCGCCCGCCGCTTGCTGGTGTGTTTCCCTCCTGTCACTGCTCCTTCACACCAGCCTCCTCGGAGAGCGGGTGGTCCCGTCCCCAGGCTGGGTCATGGGCCCCGAGAGCCGTGGCGAGCGTGCCGGGGGCTCTGCCTGGGGGGCGCAGGGCCGGGACTGGCAGCCGGGCCGGGCTGGCCCCAGACCCCCGCCCCCTGTCGCGGAGCAAGTGGGGCCACCGGCCGCCGCGGGGACGGAGAGTGAGCCCCCGGCACGGGGTGGCGGGAGGAGGCTGCGCCGGGACAGTCTTTGGCTGGGCGCTTGGAGGGGCTCTCCGGAAGCGGGGGCTCGCTCTGGCTGAGTGCCCAGCGGCCACCGGACATGCCTGACGTCCCACAGGGTCGCACTGTCTCCTCCTCCTCGTAGAGCAGGACTTGTCTGAAGTGGCGGTGGCCGCACAGCAGCGTTGAGCTCAGGGGAGGACAGACGGGCCAGTTGTCCAACAGACAATTCTCAGAAACAGACTGTGAGCCTCGTTCATCGGTCTCCAAGCCAAGACCTTGGCCCCGGGAACGGGAGCGCGTCCCCGAATCCCGCCAGGAGGCTTTGGGGGGCCGGGCCCTCCTCCTGCTCAGTCGCACACTCGTCTGCTCGCCCTGCGGCATTGCTGTCGGCGTACCGAGAAGGATTTGCTGTAACGTGAACTCCCCTTGGATGGCTTTTGGGGGGCTCTCAGAGCAGAAATGGTGTCATTTACGACTTTTTAAAATCTTCACGGGTGTCGAGGCTTTTTTATTTTGCACACAAAGTTCCTGGGGGTCTTCCTGGCCTCCCCGGGGGTGGCACTGCCCGTGTTCACGGCCCAGACCTCGGTGGGAAGCAGGAGAGAAAGGCAATCACACGACTGCAGCCCACCTGACTCACGTGGCCAGGCCTGGCTTCTGCAGCAGCTCCGTGAAGCCGGGAGATCGTCACGGGGCAGGAGAGGGCGCGAGCCAGCAGAGGCCCCTGCCAGGCCCGGGGAGCCTCGGGCTGCGCGTGCACGTCAGGAGGGGAGGTCGGCGCTGACCAGCGTGCGAAGGGCTCGGGGGCTCGCGGCCCAGGCCTGCCTTGGCGAGGGGGTTCCAGAACTGCCTGCTGGCCGACCTGGCCTGGCCGCAGCTCGGCTGAGCGCTGGGACCGGCAAGGTGCGCCCGCCCTGCCCTGCCCTTGCAGACTGCCACCTCCGGTCGGCACTGAAGGTCTCTTCAGCACCCCCAGCAACAAGACGCCGTGACACCCCCCCTGTCGGGCTGGGCCAGCTTGCATGCCCGCAGAGTCCCAGTTACGGAGCCGACCTGGTTCGCCTTGAGCAAGAGGCTGGGGCACGCTTCCTGGCTCACGGCCTTGGCAGTTCGCTTCAGGCTGGTCACCGTCAGGTCATCCCCACCTGGGCTCCCGCGCTAGCCATGAAATTCTTCCACACTGGCCAGTCACCCTGGTCAAGGGGGTCTCGACTGATGCCACTGGTTGTCCCTGACGAAGGCCTGGTACAGGTCTGCCAGCTTGGCAGGTGAGATGCACCTGCCGGGGCCGTTCGGAGTCGCCGGCGTCCCCAGTCGCATTGTCGGGCAGCCCCAGGGCTTCTTTATTCTCCAGGATGTGAGGCGCAAAGGCGCCTTGACCCCCCGCGCTGGTGGCGTCTTTTCTTTTACCTCTCCGTGACGACGTTCTTCAGGCGGTGGGAAGCCTGTGGCCTCCCTGACGTTCGCCGCGCCAGCGGGGAGGAGCAGGAGCTCCTGCGTGGCCAGCGCGATGCTGACAGTGGGACGGGCAGGACGGCCTCAGCACAGGGGACCCTGCCCCACGGCCCCAGCCTTGCAGGCAGCAAGGGACTCTCCCAGAATGGCGCTGGCACCGAATCAGGTTTGCTTTCCCTCCCGTCCACCTCACCATCAGTCTGTCTTCTGTCCACGCCGTGCAGGCTGTTGCTCCGCAGGGCAGGCGCAGGAGTTCTACTGCTGTGCTCACAGCCTTGGCGCCCTCCCCACGCAGCGGCTTGTTGTCCTGGGACTCGAGGGCCGAGGCGGCCCCAGGCACGGCAGCTCTGAAGAGCCCCTGTGGGGTGAAGACATCAGCCTCAACAGTGGGTGTCCGTCAGAGCTGGAAACCTCCCTGGCAACGCTCTTGAGGACAGACACGGGGAATCTCGGGCCGAGGGGGCTGCAGACACCGAGGGGAGGTTAAGCCGGCAGGGCTGGGCGCGCCGAGTCCCCGAGCTTTCATTTCTGACTTTGGCCGTCGTGAGGGACAAGTTTGGAGTCACCTTCTTGACCCCTCTTTGAGAGAATGGCAGTTTGCAGAGTAGGTGTGAAGATGGAATCGGTTATCCCTCCCTGAATATTTTTTGAAGAACCTGTTTTTACAGCATTTGGAAAGCTTCTGGGAATTCTGTTTAAGGAAATATGATAGTTTTAAATATCTGGAACTCCCTAACAGTTGCTCTGCGTTACGCAGGTTGAGTGCGTGTGTGGTGGACGAATGCAGACCTCATGTCCATATAATAAATGGTACCTGGGGGCACGGATTGTCGGGGGAACACAAGACTCATCTGTTATAATGTGAGTGAGTCACCTTGCGCGCCCGCGTGTCCTTCTGGGAGGAGGGTGTTGATCTGTGGAAGGAGGAGTTTTGGAAATGAAATTCATGTCTGTTGGGAGAGAGCTGGAGATGACGCCCTGACAGCAAATAGCCTGTCTGTGAAGGCGCAGCTGGGACTGGCTGGGAACTCCCCAAAGCCTCCGTAACCCTTCAGGGGGGCCTCTCAGCCGCTCTCCAGGCGCCCGTGGAGTCACAGCTCTCCCTCGGGCCCAGGGTTTAAAGGTGCACGCATCTTCCTTGTCCACTCAGGCCCACGTAAGTACTAATTATCCATCATGGTGATGAGGGGGCTTCAGACCCCCTCTGTCGTGATGGGGGGTGGCCCCTTATCATGGCATGTGTGCAGGATTAAGACCTGTTAGCTCATCGAGCAAGTTTAGAGCAGGATTATACCACCAAGAAGACGCTTGGTTTTTTATTTTACGATCATTGCCATTTCTTCTCCCTTTTCCTTTGTTCAGGCTTTCCTGCCGTGAGGAGGTAGGAATGAGTGCTGGGCTCTTCCCTCCAGGAGGCAGCGGGCTGGCCTGAGCCCTCAGGGCACTGTCTAGGGCGCCAACCCAGCAGGTGGTGTTCCAGCGATTGTACACGACTGACCCCTCGTGGCCACGGCGCCCTGGGCTCTGTGTGGCACAGCCGAGGGCCTCTGCGCTCAGCTCATTCCCATTCTGTCACCGACACAGCGAGTTCAGTGGCTCTTTCTTATGGGAAAGTCCACGTGAAAGCTTATCCCATGTGGACTCCCCAAAGACCAGGCCACTGCACAAGCGATTTCTGATTTTGCTCTGATGAGCCGTCTGTCTCCACAGCACTTAGAGCTAATGCTCAATTCTAAAAAGAGCTTCTTTTTTAAAATAAAAAACCGCTTTTGAAAAGAGTGATGTGTTTTGCTTTTCGTTTTCCTGGTGGGGTCCCACGAAAGCACCGGCTGCTGCGCTGCTGAGCTCGGCCTGCTCGGCGGGCGCTGGTGGAGGAGCAGAGCCCTCAGCTCCTCTCTGAGTCCTTAGTCCTGCTAAGAGGAGCGGGCACAGCAGCCGAGACGGAGCCGGCCTCTCCCTAAAGGCACGGATGGGGCAGAGCCAAAAAGACGGCACTGGGGTTTTCCGGGAGCACGAACCTCTGTCTCCTCCGGAGCTTGGGCTGGTAGCAGAGGCCGGCAGCAGCATCTCATGCTCATGAGGGTGACTGAGGCCAAAAGAATTAAGCCGCAAAGGGTTCTGGATGCATCCAATTGTGCAAACACTCATGGGCCCACTGGAAAAAGAGGTGGGGACTTGAGGGCAGAGGGCTCTGTGGCAGCCCTCTCTCCAGAGGGAGCGATGGGGCTGGACACAGTGGTTCTAACCCTTACCCTCCGGCTTGCTGGTGTGTGTGCGCGTAGGCGCCCACCAGGCTCCGGAAGTCTCTGTGTGAAGACACGCCAAGCAAGGTGGTCCGGCACTGGGGCCCGGCTGTGTGCACCCTGTGCCCTCCTGCCAGGAGCTTGGGCTCCTGAGAAAGTTAGCATTTGACCATCCTAACCCTTGAGCCTCCTTTGGAAAAATTTACCACTGTAATGGGAAGGAAAAGGAACAGGCACCATTGACTTGTTTGGCCTCGCCTCATTGGCTCTCCACACAGCTCTCTTCTGAGAGAGGGTCTTCCTGTTTTTTGCGTGTGGGACGGGACCCTGAGGCTCTGTGGGCAGGAGTGAGGGGGCCAAGGGTGCTCTGCCTATGAGGTGCAGACACAGGACCAAGCCCCCGGCTAGGCTGACCCCACGGCCCATGGGTCTAGTGTGGGCGATAAAGCAAGGTAGGAGCTCCCCTTCTGGCCTAAGAGTGGGAGGTGCGAAACTGGTGAAACGATCCAGGCCAAGCATTTAAGGTCTGGGAACAGTCCTAAGGGCATACAGCAAAGGAAGAGACATTTATTCAAGAAAATCTACTAAACACTGAGTCTGGTCTCTGAACCCAGGGCTCCCTGTCACTCCAGGTCCCAGCTGGAGAGCTTTCATGGGGGAGGGGGGCTGGGGGGGCACGTCAGCGTCTTCCACGTCTTGCCCCCACCTGTCTGTTGCCAAGGCTAACTTTAGGACCACTGTGGCCAAAGGGGGTGGCTGCCTTTTGCCCAGCTCTCACTTGAGGGATGGAGGGTCTACCTTGGACACAGCACCACTGAGAATACTGGGACCCTGACCAACTTGTCCCAGCTCATAGGTCGTGGTCCCAGGCTGGGAGAGGCCAGGTGAGAAGACCTGGGGCTATTGTTCCACCCTCCACAGAGGCTCAGCTCCTAAGGCAGGGGGGTCACTCAGAGAGAAGCATGCCATTGTCCCCACTCCAAACTCCAGAGCCTGCTTCGGAGATTTTGACTGGGGGGAGAAGCAGGCCATAAAACAGTCCCTAAATCTCTTCCCAAAGAAACTGACTTCATCTACAATGGAGTGTGGAGAAGTTCAACCCAAGGGTGCTCTCAAACACAAAACAAGACAAAACAAGCCCCTCCCCCAAAAACAACAACAACAAAAACCAAACAAACCCAGTAGACTGTGGAGAAAGACAATTGGAAGGAGTTGGTAGCTTCATTGGAGATATAGGCTAAACTGTAGGTCAGCTAGTTTGCTAGGAAGAACCAGGGAAAGAGACAACTGGGAATAGCCCTCTGGGGGACAGATGAAATCTGAAACCTCAAACTCTGACTTTGGGAGATAATCTTTCCAAGGACCCTAAATTTGTTTGGATTAGTCTGCAGAGCAATTTATGCCCAAGGACATTATTGAAAACAGTAATTAGCTGACACTCAGTGGAGTTGAACAGGTGGGTGTGGTCAAGCAAAGAGAACATAAAAACAGTCCTGCCCCAGAACAGTCTATTCAACAAATGGTGCTGGGAGAACTGGATATTCATATCCAAGAGAAAGAACAGGGACCCCTATCTCAAATCTTATACAAAAATTAACTCAAAATGGATCCAGGACCTAAATATAAAACCCACAACCATAAAACTCCTAGAAGAAAATGAAGGAAAACATCTTCAAGATCTCATGGTAGGCAGTAGTTTCTTAGACTTTATATCCAAAGCACAAGCAACAAAAGAAAAAATAGATAAATGGGACCTCCTCAAAATTAAACACTTTTGTACCTCAAAGGATTTTGTTAAAAGGGTGAAAAGGCAGCCGACTCAATGGGAGAAAATAATTGGCAATCACATATCTGATAAGGGTTTAATATCCATGAAATACAAAGAGATTATACAACTCAACAATAAAATGAAAAACTTCCTGATTAAAAAAATGGGCAAAAGACAATTGTTCAAAGAAGAAATACAGATGGTGAAGAAACACGTGAAAAAATTGTCTACATCACTAGTGATTAGGGAAATGCAAATCAAAACTACAATGAGATACTTCACACCTATTAGACTGGCCACTATTAAAAAGTCAGATAACTGTAAATGTTGGAGAGGATGTGGAGAGATAGGAACACTTCTTCACTGTTGGTGGGAATATAGAAATGGTACAGCCACTGTGGAGGACTGTTTGGCAGTTCCTAAGGAAGCTGAATATAGACTTCCACGTGACCTGGTAGTACCATTACTAGACATATACCCAGAAGAACTGAGAGCAGAGACACAAACAGACATCTGCACACCGATGTTCACAGCGGCATTATTCACGATTGCCAAAAGCTGGAAAAACTCAGGTGTCCATCAGCCAATGAATGGATAAATTGTGGTGCATATACACAATGGAATATTATGCAGTGGTAAGAAGAAGTGAAGTCATGAAGCATATGAACTCCAGGTTCATATTAGAGGACATTATGTTGAGTGAATCAAGCCAGACACAAAAGGAAAATACTGTATGATTGTGCTATTGAAAACTAAATATATTGTGTAAACTCATGGAGTTAATAATTAGAATATAGGTCACCAGAAAATAGGAGGGTAGAGAATGGAAAGCTGAGGGTTAATCTGTGCAGAATTGGTAAAAAGGTTGTTTGTAAATCTTTGAACATGACTAGAAATGGTGAAAGCATATCATGGTGTTTGTAACTAGCAGAGCTATTACATGGGTATGACTGTGGTTGAAAGGAAAAGTCTAAGGTCATGTATGTTAGTAGAAGGAAGCTAAAAACTGTAACATGGGACCGTATAAGATAGTAAAACCTCACGAAAGCACGAATATGGGTGATATTGCATACATAAGATATTTTTTACAAAATATAAATACAAATATACTAGAGAGAAGGAAAAAGAATATTGGCTATGTTCAGCAGGGGAAGCATAGATTGAGAGGTGATGAGTTTTGTTTGTTTTTTTGTTTACTACCATTATTATGGGAATAATGAAAGTGCTCTAAGAATGACTGAAGTGATGAATGCACAAATATGTGATTACACTGAATACCATTGATTGTACACTTTAGATGGATTTATTCTTTATTAATATGTATCAAGAAAATTGATTAAAAAAAAAACTAGCCTTGCCAAAACCACCAATTATACTATGATCTATTATCCATAGTTTACATTAGGGTGCACTGCGTGTGTTGTACAGTCCAGTGGGGTTTTGTTTTAATTAATGTATTCTACTAACATATATACAACCTAAAGTTTCCCATTCACCACATTCAAAAATGTAATTCTGTGATGTTTTGCAATGCTGTGCTACCAAAACCACCATCCATTACCAAAACATTTCCATCATTCCAAAGAGGAACTCTACACAATTTAAGCATTCACTCCCCATTTCTAACTCCATGAATTTGCTTATTCTAATTATTTCATATCAGTGAGATCACAGAATATTTGTCCTGCTGTGTCTGGCTTATTTCACTCAACATGATATCTTCAAGGTTCATCCATGTCACATGTATCAAAACTTCATTCTTTTTTAGAGCTGAATAATATCACATTTTGCCTATCCATTCATCAGTTGATGGACACTTGGGTTGCTTTCATCTTTTGGCAATTGTGAATAATGCCACTAGGAACATCAGCGTGGAAATATCTGTTCAAGTCTCTACTGTTGATTCTTTTGGATATATACCTAGAAGTGGGACTGCTGGGTCATGTGGCAATTCTATACTTAACTTTCTAAGGCACTAGAAAATTGTCTTTCACAGCAGCTGCACTATTTTATATTCCTACCAACAATGAATGAGTGTTCCTATTTCTCCACATCCTCTCCAACACTTATTTTCCATTAAAAAAAATACTTGTGTGAAATATCTTTTTCCAATCTTTCAGTCTATTTGCACCCTTGGGTCTAAGGTGAGTCTCCTGCAGACAGTAAATGGATGGCTCATGTTTTCTCATCCATTCTGTCAGCCTATGTCTTTTCATTGGGGAGTTTAACCCATTAACATTCAATGTTATTTCTGTAAAGGCATTACTTCAACTATTTTATCCTTTGGCTTTCATATATCATATCTTATTTTTGTCTTTTTACCCTTTTGGTTACCTTTTCTGATAGTTTTTACTTCTACACTCTCCTCCAAGCCTCTTTCTCTTTTCTTTTCTGGCTGCAGAACTCCCTTCAGTGTTTCCTGAAGAGCTGAATTCTTGTTTATGAACTCTCTTAATTTCTGTTTATCTGTAATATTTTCATCTCACCATCATATTTGAAGGACAGCTTTGCTGGATAAAGAATTCTTGGCTGGCAGTTTTTCTCTTTCAGTACCTTTATTATATCATACCACTGCCTTCTCACCTCCATGGTTTCTGAAGAGAAATCCACACTAACTCTTACTGGATGTTCCTTGTATGTGAAGTTTCAATTTTCCCTTGCTGCTTTCAGAATTTTCTCTTTATCTTTGGCATTTGGTATTCTGAATATTATGTGCCTTGGAGTAGGTCTATTTGGATTTCTCTTAATTTGGGTACACTGTGCATCCTGGACACGAATATTCGTGTCTTTCATGAGAGTTGGGAAATTATCGGCCATTATTTCCTTAAACACTCTTTCTGCCCTTTTCCCTTCTCTTCTCCTTCTGGAACTCCCATAACATATATGTTGGTGCATTTCATGCTATCACTCAACACCCTGAACCCTGGTGAATTTTTTTAAATTCTTTTCTCTTTCTACTTCATCTCTTCAATTTTCAGCTGTTCTGTCCTCTATGTCGCTGATTCTTTCTTCCATGATTTCAAATCTTCTGTGTCCCTCTATTGCATTTTAATCTCACTTATTGTGTCTTTCATTCCCATAAGCTCTGCTATTTTTCTATCCAAGGATTCAAATTTTTCTTTGTGCTCACACAGTATCTTCTTAATGTCTTTTATTTCTTTAGCCATGTTGTCCTTTAACATCATGATTTGATTTAGGAGATTTGTATGATTCAAGTCCTATGTCTCAACTGGAGCTTTGATTTGTTTCTTTGCCTGAGTCATGTCTTCCTTTTTCTTAGTACGGCTTGTAATTTTTTGCTCATGTCTAGGCATCTAATTATGATGCTGATTTTACTGTGATGTTCAGTTTCTCTCTCTTGCCTAGGGATTGATTGTTGAGTAGTTGTGTGCTACCACTGTTCTTCAATTCTTGATTCATCTTGTTCTAGATATTTAGCATTTCCCCTGTTTAACTGCTCAAGCCAGGGCTAAGGACCCAGTAACGGGGTGCAGGCCAGTGTCCAAGGGCCTTGGAAGGCAAGAAAGGCACTAGATTGCCTCTTTTATTTATTTATTACTATTTCCCCCTTCTTTGCATGCACTTTCCTGGTCTGCCAGCAAATGGAATATTTCGGGAGACCTCTCAGCTCAGGTACTCGGGGGGACTACATTCACTGTAACACCACCCAGGTAGGCCAAGCCTTGCAAACAAACTTTCTCAGAAGCTGGTCTCGTCCCTTGGCTGGTTGCACCCTCCCTCCCTCTGCGTCCTCAGCAATCAGGGCAGTAAGGAGGGTGTTTGAGAAGGCAAATTATCCTTAGCTCCCTGCAGGCTCTCAGGGCAAAAGTTGTGGCCCCACTTGGCCTGGAAGTGTGCAACCCCTCCAAGGCAGCAGACAACCCATCCAAAGTGGCTCTCCATTTCATCACAGCATTGTGCTGTCATCACCCCAGTCAATTCTAAAATGTTTTCATTACTCCAAAAGGAAAAACCCCATACCCCTCTTAAATCCCCCACTGTTCACCCTTAACATTGATATAGTACCTTCTTTGTCAATGATACAAAAATATTACAATATTATAAGTTAGTTACATTTTCCGCCTGTATCACCATATTCTCGATACATTGTAATAGTGACGTACATTTATTCTAGTTCATAGAAGAACATTCTTGTATGTATACTATTAAAAACAATCCTCATTTATAACCAAGTTCACTATGTTATACAGTCCTTAGGTTACCCTCTAGTTTTCTTCCAATTGACATTTATGTCCCTAGACTATCCCTTTTAGCCACAATCACATTTATAAATCAGCAGTGTTAGTTATACTCAATATAATGTTTTACCATCAACTCTATTCATTTACACACATTTACAATCAACCTTATTAAAAAGTCTTATGTACATTAAGCATCAGCTCCCCCTTGTCAACCCTCATTCTATCTCCGAGTAACCTATACTCATAATATTAAGTTCATATTAGTGAGATCATGCAATATTTGTCTTTTTATTTCTGGCTTATTTCACTCAACATAATGTCCTCAACATTCATCCATATTGTCATATGCATCCTGACTTCATTTCTTCTTACACATGAATAGTATTCCATCATATGCACATACCAGATTTTGTTTACCCATTTATAGGTTGATGTACTCTTGGGTTGTTTCCATCCTTTAGCAATTGTGAATAATGCTATGAACATCAGTGTGAAAATATCTGTTTGTGTCCCTGCTTTTGGTTCTTCTGAATATATTCCTAGTAGTGGGATTGCAGAATCCCATGGCAGTTTTATATTTAGCTTCCTGAGGAACTGCCAAACTGTCTTCCACAGTCTTAACCATTCTACCTTCCCACCAATTGTGAAGGAGTGTTACTATTTCTCCACAACACTTGCAGTTTTTTTTTTTTTTTTTTAA
>JAQZBX010075480.1:0-14589 GCA_029593785.1 Cabassous unicinctus
CATCCACCCACCCATCTGCCCATCCATCCACCTGTCCATCCATCCATCCCTTCCTTCCTGAACACCATTATGTGTCTGGAACTGGTTCTAGTGCTCAGAATACAAAAGTAAACAAGGCATTCAAAGCTCTGAAGCCTGATATTTAAAAAGCAGTTGTCAAGCACATTTGTAACATTTTATTTCTTACAAGAGTGTTCATTATGTTACTGTTGCCGTTTTCTCTTGGGGAATCAATTTTACTTGCATTAGTCCTAGATTATTTGAATGTCTGAAATAATGCATTACACAGCAGGCAACTAGTCAAGAGTGGCAAGTTAATGGGGGAAACACAACGGCCAGTGGAGGGAGAGCCTGCCAGGTTCACCAGCTGACCTCTGAAGGCAGTGCCCAGCTTCCCTGCCCACAGCCCAGCTTGGGGTCTGGTCACACGCCTCTGGGGACCCCCAATGGAACCACTGCCATGGGTGAAGGGGGCCACGCTGAGTTCTCGTGGCGGCCCCTTGCCTCTGCCCCTCCTAGCTCGGCCGTCTGCTGCCAGCCGGCGTCTGCGTCCCTTGGCGTTGCGTGGCTAGTGCCGCGGCTGGGCATGGGTGTCTGGTCTCTGATGGCTGCCCCTGGCCAGGTGTTTCTAGCAGGATGGTGCGTGGGTGGACTTGTGGGCTGGGGCAGAGGGGATGGCGGGGAAGATGGAGTGGGTGGCGGTGCCCACAGCGTTGCCGGGGCCAGTGCAGCTGGGAGGCCTCCGTGGCTGCCGCTCAGCTGCCAGCAGACCCCCTCACCGGGGCAGACGTCCCCCTTGGTGAGCCGGAGCACAGGGCCCGGGACTTGCGTCCTCATGTGTTCTCCAGCCCTGCGAGTCTGGCCAGAGGGTTTGGGGTGCACTGGCAGTGTCTCCCTGGGGTGCCGTGGAGAGCTGGGCCGGGTGAGTTGGAGCAGCGCTTTCCCCAGCAGGGCCCCTGAGGTCCGCCCCATTCCACGGGCAGGGCTGGGCCAGGAGCAGGTAGGGGGTTTACTTCTGAACGTGCCTTTTTAACACCTCCCTCGCCGCCGCCTCCCTCCCCGTGGACGCAGTGACTCCGACACGCCGAAGTTGTGGCCCTGTGCTCTTTCCTGCCGCAGGCCCCTCCCCCAGGAGCCCCAGGAGCCCCAGGCCCTGCTGGCGCCCCTTCTCTGCATCGGCCCAGTGTGGCTGTTTATCCATCTCTGGGGGGGCCGGTGCGCTGGCTGCAGGACGCCAGCAGGTGTTGGATGGAGGGGGCTCGGGCCACTACCCCGCACCCCGGCTCAGGGCTTCTCTTGTCCCCCGGGGCGCAGGCTCCGGGCGCGGGGAGGCCGAGACGCGGGAGTGCATCTACTACAACGCCAACTGGGAACTGGAGCGCACCAACCAGAGCGGCCTGGAGCGCTGCGAGGGTGAGCAGGACAAGCGGCTGCACTGCTACGCCTCCTGGCGGAACAGCTCCGGCACCATCGAGCTCGTCAAGAAGGGCTGCTGGCTGGACGACTTCAACTGCTATGACAGGTAGCCCCTGTGCGGGGCCGCGGCCTGGGGGTCTTAGGGCGTGGATGGGCGGGGGTGGGCCAGGTCGCACCTTCCCTGGCCACGCCCCCTCCGTTTGGGGTCACACTTTGGGGGGAGTGAGTCCCCCGGCCCCTGGAGTTGCCCACGAGCATCTCAGTCTGGGGTGGCAGCCCTGGCTCAGGAGGGCCTGGTCCTGTGCCCCCAGGCAGGAGTGTGTGGCCACCGAGGAGAACCCCCAGGTGTACTTCTGCTGCTGTGAAGGCGACTTCTGCAACGAGCGCTTCACCCACTTGCCGGAGGCTGGGGGCCCCGAAGGTGAGGGGGCCTGGGGAGGAGGGCGCCTGGCAGACCTGGGCCACCTGGGCTCCGGAGCTCTTGGCTCCTGATTTGGGCAGGAAGCGGCAGCAGGCTCTGTGGTCGCCTGGCCCTGGCGGTGCGGGAGCGGGCGGGCTGTGTGACAGGACTCCTGTGTCCCCCAGTCACGTACGAGCCACCCCCGACAGCCCCCACCCTGCTCACGGTGCTGGCCTACTCGCTGCTGCCCATCGGGGGCCTCTCCCTCGTCGTCCTGCTGGCCTTCTGGATGTACCGGCATCGCAAGCCCCCCTACGGCCACGTGGACGTCCATGAGGTGAGAGGGTCAGGTCAGACAGGGGCGTGGCTGGTGGTGGGGAGGCCAGGCCAGACCCTGCTCAGCCCTTGGTTTCCCCCAGGACCCTGGGCCTCCACCCCCGTCACCCCTGGTGGGCCTGAAGCCGCTGCAGCTGCTGGAGATCAAGGCTCGGGGGCGCTTTGGCTGCGTCTGGAAGGCGCAGCTCATGAACGACTTCGTGGCCGTCAAGATCTTCCCACTTCAGGTGAGTGGGTGAGGGGCCTAGGCTGTGGCCTGGGCTGCAGCCCCTGCACGTGGGGTGTCTGTGGGTTTCATCATGGGCCAGGGTAGGGCTCGCGAAACCTCGATCCACTCAGGTTTTCACGGGAGCTGCTGCTGCTATTTATGATGTCAGGTTCTGCTCAGACATCAGAGTAGCCTCTTAAATGCTTCTCGTTTCTTGGGTGACTTTGCACACTCACTCCCCGTTTGTGAGTTGAGGCCGGGCGACCCGGCAGGTTCCGTGACAGGAGCCCGGGGTGGGGGCAGGTGCGGCCGTTCTGGCCGTAACAGCCGCGCTCGCCTCAGGACAAGCAGTCGTGGCAGAGTGAAAGGGAGATCTTCAGCACGCCTGGCATGAAGCATGAGAACCTGCTGCAGTTCATCGCTGCCGAGAAGCGCGGCTCCAGCCTCGAGGTGGAGCTGTGGCTCATCACGGCCTTCCATGACAAGGTGATGCGCCCACAGCGAGGCAGCGCCCAGTCAGAGCCCTTGCCCTGGGTGGTCTGGGATGGAGTGGCGACCGCGGGGGCTTGCGCCCTGACTCCCACCCCCGGCCCTGTCCTGCTCGCAGAGCCTGTGCCCAAGCCTTGTGCTGCCTCCTCCAGGGCTCCCTCTCGGATTACCTCAAGGGGAACGTCGTCACCTGGAACGAGCTGTGTCACGTGGCAGAGACGATGTCAAGAGGCCTCTCGTACCTGCACGAGGACGTGCCCTGGTGCCGCGGCGAGGGCCACAAGCCTTCTATTGCCCACAGGTGCCCGCAGCGGTGGGGCTGGGGGCTCAGCTTCTCCTTTACGCTTACCTGCTTGCAGTGTGCCCCAGGCCACCTGGGCACAAACCCTGCTCTGCGTGGGGTGGGGTGGCCGGAGCCAGTCCTGGTGCCCTCCAGTGGCCACACGAGGAAGTGCCGCCTCTGCTCTGGTTGGAGAGTTGGCTCAGCAGTCCTTAAACTTTGTATTCTTACAAAGAGCTTGTGCGCACAGAGGCTTTGCCTGTCGGTATTGCTGTGGTAGACGCCGTTCGCACACTCAGTTGGCTGTGCTGCAGCGGCATTGCGCAGCTCGTAGCCTTGTGCTCTTGAGGCTGAACCTAAAGGAGGCAGTTACTCTTAGGAAAGTAACTCTGACCTTGCAGACCCCTGAACAGTCTCAGCACCTCCCCCCGGGGTCCTTGGACCACGCCTTGAGGACCACCGAGTTCACGCCTCCCCTGGTGCTTGCCAAACGGCAGGCACTGCTGCAAGCACTTGGGAAGACCCGCTTGTTTCAGCCTCGTTACTGCCCTGAGATGCCCGCTTTCCCCAGCCGCTCCTTCCTGTGCAGAGAGGCTGGGTCGCCTCCCCGAGGTCACAGAGCTCATGACCTGGTTCTGGGGCTGGGAGGGAGGGGGCCGGGGCGGGGTGGCCGCAGAGCTCGGCCCCAGCTTGGCCCCGTTCTCCACAGGGACTTTAAAAGCAAGAATGTATTGCTCAAGAGCGACCTCACGGCCGTGCTGGCCGACTTCGGCCTGGCTGTTCGGTTTGAGCCGGGAAAACCTCCAGGGGACACCCACGGGCAGGTAACGAGCCTTAGGGGTGGTGGGAGGGGAGCTGGGCTCATGGACACCGCGGCCTTGGGTGCAGCTCGGGGGCGTGGGGTGTGGGTCCGCGTGAGCGTTGCCAGGGGGCAGACCGAGGCTGGAGGGCAGCAGGGGTTCACCTAAGAGAGGGTAGCAGCCTCTCTTAGGACAGATAAAATAGAAGAACGTACTAAGGACCCAAACCAGGAACCTAGAAGAAGTAGCTGAAGGTTCAACCCAGGCGCCTCCTCCTCTAGCTATCACTGTTAACATTTTTAGGTGCTCTCCGCTTGCCCCCTCTTCTGTTGGGGTCTTAATCTCAGTGAAGTAGACACAGTCCTTGTAACTTGGGGTGTGGTGGAATCCCATTTTGGGCTCGTGCAGTCTCGAGTGTGACATTTTAAAATACTGCTGAGGTGTCATCTGGGCACGTCCACTCGCACGTGGGTGTGGGGTCCCGTGCGTCCCCTGCCTGCCCTGCCAGGTGCCCGCGCCAGCTGCATGCCCTGCGCGTGGTCAGCGGCGGTCTGCCCCTGCAGGTGGGCACACGGCGGTACATGGCGCCCGAGGTGCTCGAGGGCGCCATCAACTTCCAGAGGGACGCCTTCCTGCGCATTGACATGTACGCCATGGGGCTTGTGCTCTGGGAGCTCGTGTCCCGCTGCGCGGCTGCAGACGGGCCCGTGGACGAGTACTCGCTGCCCTTTGAGGAGGAGATCGGCCAGCACCCGTCGCTGGAGGAGTTGCAGGAGGTGGTTGTGCACAAGAAGATGCGGCCCGCCATTAAGGACCACTGGCTGGCGCACCCGGTGAGCGCCGGGACCTGGCCGGCCGGGGCGGTCAGCGGTCACCCGGGACAGCCTGGGGAGGCCGGGTCCTCTGCGGGGGGCAGCTCTGGTTTGCGCCCAGGGACGGGTGGGGACTGGGTTTGGGTCCTGCTCTTCAGGTGCTTTGTTTCTCTGGGCGTCCGTGGAGTGTCATCGTCGCCAAGTGCGTGGCAGAACGCCAGTGCTGCAGACGCGCGCTGCCGCGGGCCAGTCCTGACGAGGAGCTGCTGTCCCTCTGCCCACGGGCCAGCTGGGGGTATCCCTCACCTGGGGGTGCAGAAGCCCCAGCCGCGCAGATGGCTTCCTGTGCTAGGAGGAAGCCCGCGTGCACCCTGCCGAGGCTGCCCCCACCTGGTCTGGCCCAGGGAAAGGGCAGTGTGGGGCCGCTGCACTCGGCCCCCACTATCGGGGATCACTGAGGCACAGTCAGCGGCCGTGCTGTGCCCAGGAACCCAGCAGGCCTAGGGAGGCAGCGCACGCCAGAGCCTGCACGTCCTGCCTCAGGCCTTCCCGTTTGCCCAGGGCTGCGACTCGCTATGGGCTGCTTGTCCAGGTTCCTGGGGAGCGGGAGGTCGGGGGGCGTTGCCTGCTATAGGGCAGGCTGGAGACCTCCTGGCCGTGGGCTCTGCACATCCAGCTGCTTTGCCCAGCTTTGTTCCTGCGTGGGGCGTCACACCACGTTCTCTGGACACTCGGGGCTTGTTTCGAGGGCGGGGAGGGTGAGGATGCTGCCCTCCTCCCCGTCCCGCCGATGGGAACCTGTGCCGGGGGCTTTGCATCCGATCTCGTTCCAGAACAAGGCTCCAAGGCGGGCGGCTGCCTGCCCCGGGCGGGGCCAGGAGGGAAGGCAGCGTCCTCGTGGCGGCAGTTCCTGCTCAGCTGCCACGGGGCTCTGCCGCCTGCCGCGTCCGTCTGCCGCGCGGTCCACTGAGGGCCTAACGAGCACCTTTTCCTCCCCGGCCGCCGACTGTGCAGGGCCTGGCCCAGCTCTGCGTGACCATCGAGGAGTGCTGGGACCACGACGCTGAGGCGCGCCTGTCCGCGGGCTGTGTGGAGGAGCGGGTGTCACTGATCCGGAGGTCGGTCAACGGCACAGCCTCGGACTGCCTCGTCTCCCTGGTGACATCCGTCACTAACGTGGACCTGCCTCCTAAAGAGTCAAGCATCTAGGCCCAGACTTGGGATCTGAAGAAGAAAAGGAAAACAAGTTGTGCTTTGTTTTGGAAATCCCTAAAACCAACAAACACATAAAATGCAGCTGCTATTTTACCTTGACTTTTTATTATTATTATAATTATTATAATTATTATTGTTAATGTTATTTTTGGATCGGATCAGTTTTTACCAGCACATTGCTCTACTGTACCATGCGTGGACGCTCAGCGGGCGCTGAGGTGCTGAGCTGTGAATGCAGAGCCAGTGCCCTGCTGAGGGCCTCGGCCCCTCCCGCCCTGTGGGGCTCATTTTTCCTGCTTTCTCTTTGTTTGTCATCTCAGAATCTGTGACACAAAGAAACCATCTCCTGTCTTAGGAAACTTCAATGCTGCAAACTCTACCTAGAGGAACCTTTGAAGACTGTTACATAAGAGCCGCCTTCCTCAAAAGAGGAGTTTCCTCTCCCTCCGCCCTCGTCCCCCTCCCTTTTATTTGTTTTTTCTCCCTTTTTAGACGGTGAGCTTCAGAAACAGCAGACGAGTCTCTGGCGGATCTAACGGGTGTTGTCCTGACTGAGGAAAACCTGGGCTGAGGAGGAAGATGTTCACACTGGGTTTGGAGGGGAGAACGTACTGGGGTGGGATGTGGGCAGAGCTGCGCCGCGCTCGGGCACGTGGGAGCAGCCCCTCCTGGGAAGGCCAACTCTCAGGTGGCCGGGCCGAGGGGCAGGCCTGTGGGGGCCGAGCACGGGGCAGGAGCGGCCCTGGGCTCTGGCTGCCTGCCGGCCCTCACCGGCTTGTCTCCCGCCAGCTGGGGCGTGGGTATGGGGTAGAGCGCTTTTCCTGCCCTGTGTTAAGGTCGGCGAGGGTAGACGTCACCGCCGTTTAAGGAGTTCGCTCCTGTAAATACCTTTCCGTGGAGGAGGAGTGGAAACACTCAGCTTCCTCCTGGCCTGCCCTGCACAGCCGGCTCGAGGCAGCCTTGCTGCCGGCGCCGCGCCCCTGTCCCCAGACCCCTTACCAGCGGCGCGTGTTCTGAAAAGGTTTCCTGTTGCGCCGTGACCTTGCGCTCGTCAGTGAACGCTCCTAATGCTGCTGTCTCGACGTTTGAGTCTTTTTTTAATTTATGAAACATGAAGTTTTTATTTTTAAACAAAACACACTCACACCCACATATACACACACACTTTGCTACGTGGCTTCCGAGGTTTAAATTTTGAAAAGTAAAAGAATTAAAACTTCACGACCACAGACCACCTCAAACCAGAAATACCTCAGAATTTTCTACTTGTGTAAGTTTATTATGTATTTTGCTAGTTGTGTTGTCTGGTAGTAAGTGTATTTTAATGTAAGTTGGCTTTCATGGCAAGGGAGATTAAATAGGGGGAAAGAAGAGCAGTCTGCGCCTCCCGGGGCGTGCTCCCGCTTCTGTCTGAGAAGGGCCCTTGTAAACAGGCATCAGCTGTAGGCCGGCTGGCTGGGCCCTCCCTCCTTTGTGAAGGCTTTTCCTTCTGGTTTCTTATTTTATTTAGAAGCAGTGCATCTTTTCATCTGGAGGGTAGGTGAGTAGGTGGGCAGTGGGGAGAGGCTGGAGAGCGCCGCCGCCCCTGGGTTGCCCTGGAGGTTTCAGAAGGACAAGGGACTTGCTGCGGCCCTTACACCTGCCTGAGGTCATTCTGCTTGAGATGTAATTTCTTAAGCACTACGGCAGCAGTGATTAGTGGCGGAGATCCGTGGCTTTTCTGTGAATCCACCCTGAACTGGAGCGTTCTGTGCTTAAGAAGCGGGTCTGGGAGGGGGTCTCCGGTTCTTGGCTGAGTGGGCCGCCTGCCCCACGCTGCCCCGAGCTCTGCGGCCTCTGGACCCTGCTGGTCGGGGGTGTGGGGCGAGGCTCCCAGAGCTCAGCTCCTGCTTCCCAGGTCAGAATGCGGCCTGGCCGAGGCGGTTGCAGGGCCGTGTTTTTTCTGTTGTTGTTAGGTGTGTCTTACTTTTTTTTTTTTAACTTTGATTTTGTGCTGTGGTATTTTTCTTCCCTTGGAATACTTTTTAATGGCAAACAGGCCTTACAGCAGTTGCTTTTCTTTTCCACTTATTTCTTTAAGAAGCTTTAAAATATTTATTGAAAAGTGCCATATCTAATTTCATGAGCCCTCTCCTCAGGCAGCGCCGGGCATCTCTCCTCGTCACCCTTAGAAGAAGCGAATGAGCCTAACAGGTGCGGCTGACTGCCTGCACGCGTGCTCTGCCCACCGGTCCTGCCCAGAGCGGGACACTTCCCGCGCCCGCCCAGGCTTGTTTCCTCTGGTGCTCCCTCTGCCCGTCCTGGCCGTGGGCAGAGCTGAGCCGGGGCCTGGTGTGCGGCCTGCTGGTCAGGCCTTCCTGGTGGCCGCGTCCTCTTCTCCAGGTGGGCCCCACTCCGCCGGCCCTGCGCTCCGCCGCTGTAGCGTCCCTGTGGGACCATGGCCTCAGAGGAAATGTCGGGAGACGGGGCCTGTTCGGTGGGGGGGAAGGGACAGGGCCCAGGGCCCGTGCCAGCTTCGTGGGCTTCAGGCTGACTTCTGCCCTGTGCCGAGGTGCGCGGCGCCCCCACGGCCAGGGTGCCTGCTGCCGGCAGCGCTAGGTGGGCAGCCTCCTGGCCGGTCTGGCTCCGGGAGCCTGGCTGGGCCTTTGCTCCCAGACAGAGCGTCATTTGGGGAGTGGGCCATCTAGAGGCCTGGCCTGCGTTTCTCAGGCCTCAGGGCTGCTGCCCACACTCTTCTCCACAGAGATTTCATGTGACGTTCGCTTCCAGGAGCTCAGATAACTGCCCCTTTTAAAAAAGTTTTGGCCCCAAAGTCGCTGGCAGACTGGCGGGAGTGGAGTGAGGCCTGGTAGCGTTTCTGCTGCCACGGGAGGGGCTGATGCACCCAGGGCCAGGAGAGGCCGCTGTCCGTGCTCCGTCCTGCCCGGAGCACTGTGGTCAGGCAGGCTCCAGGCCTGGGAGGGGCCTCGAGGAGCTTTCTGTTCTGTTTGTAAACGCCCACGGTCACCGAAGGGGGGTCCCTCACTGGGGGAGTCCAGGAGAGAGCAGGAGACAGAGGAAGCAAGCAGGGACCGAGGCCTCCGCTGCAGTGTCCTGCAGCTGGGGCAGGGCCAGCCGCGGGCTGGCTGAGTAGGGTCTTCTGCGGGGACCACCTGTGCTCGTAGTAGTGCTTGTCTGAGTGCGTGAGCCGGGGCGAGGACTGCAGGTGGGCTGTTCCTGGGGGAGAGCACCGTGCCCTGTGTTGTCCAGCGTGGCCCCCTGCCCGTGCTTGGCCCCACGGGTGCCAGCTTCCTCTGACTGCGTTCTCAGGCTCTGGGGGCGTTTGTGCAGAAGAGGAAGGCGTGGTCCAGCCTGGAGCATCTTTCGGAGGCTGGAGCCCTCTCCCTTGTCCCCTGGGCAGTTCTTACAGTGCCCCGAGGGGCAGGGCCTGCCTCTTGACACTGCTCGATGCTGTGGAAACTGGAAGCTCGTCCTGCCGTCCTGCTGTTCCTTCTCCTCCCGCCGGCCACGCTCCTGCTCCCGGCTGCCCTGGGCGTCTCCTTGTTGGTAAGGCCGTGTGGGGTGTCCACCATGTGCGGCATGGTCCCCTGCTTCGAGCCTTTCAAGTGGAATTTTGTCTTTTTTAAAATTCAATGTAAAGTTTCCTCCACCTCCTGGTAATAGAAGGACTTGATGTATTAAAATTATGTAGTAAGAAAGTATGAGTTTTTAGAATTGGTACTAAAATGAGCCTAACAGCCAGGCATTATTCCTGAGAACTTGGCTCACTGCAGAGAAGTGTCTGCTCAGTTTGTTCTTCAGTCCCACTTATTTCAGCCTGTCGGGGGCTGGTGGTTCACCATTGGGTGGTCAGCCCAGTTCCCATCACAAGGACCAGACCGCCCTGTCCAAGAGGCACAGCGACTCTGCACTTCAGCCCCATCCTGGCCGAGCAGCTGGGAAGGGAGGATGTGGAGGTGGCTTTTTCTCCTCATTTGTGCGATATGAATTCTTGGTCAGTGGCTGCTTGGAAACCTGAACTAATAAAATACTCAGCCATTATGTGTTCCAGCTAGGATGACGGGTTTACGTAAAGACACAGACCCAGTAATTCAGCCGATGAACCATATGTCCTATCAGTCTGGACTTGAAAACGTTTGATGTATTCAGGGTTAGAAGCATAGTTCTTTAAGATCCCTGGTAGTTGATTTGTAACCAGCAATCCACCTATGAATGTATCCCAAACTTGTAGAAGGTTTGGAAAAGTTGTTTGAGATAATGATTTCATTTTGTAGGTTAAAAAAAAAATTGAAGTTTAAACTGCTCCCTTGGAAATTAATCCAGTTGACTCACCTGTGTTTTTTTAAGAGGTTGCTGCATTCAAGAAGCCCATACACTATCAAAACATTATCCAGTGGGATTTTTTTTTAGCAATTTTATTGAAATATATATCTAGTGGGATATTTTTAATGTTCCTATTTTATACTCATTTTGGATCACTGTAAACCTTGGTTTGGACAAGATTTTGATTTTAAAGAATTTACCACTATTTAAATTTTTACCAAGTTTTTACTTCTTCATGACAGTATCTTCCAAATTTGAATGAAGCAGGACGTTTTGATTGTGGTGCTCCACGTGTCCCTGTAGTGCCAAGACCAGTGATACTTCCTTTGCTCCTCTGGCAGCTTGTGCAGAGAGCATGCGTGTTTCTGTTGTTGTTGTTTTGTTTTCCTCATAGGACTTAAAATGCCTGTTCTCTGATCGCCGGTGTGTGGTGACTGGCCCTGCACTGCCTTTTGTTCTTGGGGAGTGTCTTTGGATTGTCCAGGGCCCACTCCTGCAAGCCACGCACAGGACACTGGAGAAGTGGACACGTGGGCACGCACACGTGTGCAGTGGGTTACACAGACCTGGGCTCCTCTGGACATTTGCAGAGAAGTGGTACATTCATTTGCAAAGTTTACGTTTTTGAGCTCACAAAATATAAAAATATGACCCATTAGCTAATGCATTTCAGGCAAGTGAGGATGGTCTTTTGTAAATGGTTGAGTTCTCTATAGAGTCCTGGGAATTTCTACTGTCGGTTGGGCTTGGGCCCATTCCCTAATCACATTTGCATCCCAATGTTGTTAGGTAAGATTGTAAATAAAAGAATAGGTTATATAATAGAGATACAACACTTGAAATTTTACTTTAAAAAATCTATAGTTCTACATATATATTTAGTTATATCACCCAACAGATTTATTCTACACAGTGTAGAGGTTGTTTTATACCACAGATTATTTTTATAAAGTCTAGTGAGTTTGAGGAGGAATGGTTTGTGGTCAGAGCTAACGAGGTTTGCCTTTCAGGGTAAGTGTACACTGGAGCATGCGTGGTGTGGAGCTTCCACTTACCACTCACCTGGATCCTTGTGATAGGCTGGCAGACGGGAGTCAGCGCATGGGTCACGTTTGGCCAGAACTGTAGGACAGTGATGCTTCGGCTTGGTTCCTTGTGGACTGGGGGGAAGAAGAGGAGTCTGACGTGTGCTTTACATTTGTGCTTCCTCCTGAGATTTCTTTCGAACAAAGGGTTCTGAGAATAAAAAATCATTAGGAAGTTCCTGCCACAGGACACAGTGGCTTATGGACTGGACGTGTTGCGGGTGTTTTGGGGAACAGAAATTGTGTGGGAGTACAGCTGGGGAGCAGGGTGGAGCTAGAGTACGATTCAGGCTACAAACACTTTGAAATGGGGATTTGGGGATTTGAGCAGTGTAGCCCAACAACTAATTTATCTAAGGTTATCCAGTATTTTAGACAGAATTACCCACCTACAAAGGTTTTCTTGCTTCACCATTCAGCATCTCCACTATAATATGGAAGGCAGTCTTCATTTTAGCCTTTTTATTTTGGCATAGAGAGGGGGGTGGTCATTTGGATGGGACTTTTTGATGGAGATAGAGGGAAATGAATAACGAAGCTCATTTCTTGTATCTGTCCTTGTCAGACCTTGCCTGCTGGCTTTAGGCTGCCGTGTCCAGAGGTGCACTGGGTGGGTTTATAAAGAGAATTGCTCGTGTGTCATTTTAAGCCAACTGTACTTTTAATTCAGTCTGGTTTGGGGTAAAGTTTTACATTTCACCCCTTTTATACTGGGAATAAATTTAGCTTCAGCAAATCCAGTAGCATACTGGGAGCCTATATATCATTCCTTTCCCTGTTCCTCATAAAGAACATTTCTCTGTCCTCCAGCTATGGATCTTGGAATGTAATTCTGTTGTGCCTTTGTTTTTGTTGTCCCCCACCCCCCACCCCAAAAAGCAACTGCTGTAAGTTTTTTTCAACTTATCTTTTCCAGCCCCAAACCCCACCCTTTTCCTTTTTCCCAGCTCTGGTTTCTGGATGCAGTTCTGCAATCCAGGTACTCTCAAGAACCAGTTACCTCAGACTTCCTGTTGGGCAGTGTCGCCACCTGGGCCCTCTCTGTCCTGCAGGCTTGTACCAAGTGTGGGCACTTATTTGTTTAAAGTAGAATCCTGCCAAGGACTGAGCCACGGGCTTCTGGCAAGCTCATCGCAGCTCTGCGGTGCGGCGGGTGCAGCGCCATCGAACGGTGCTTCCTGCCGTCTTCAGGATTCTCTCGTCTGATAGGCAAAGCGATTCGATGGGCTGGTCTTGTGCACAAATTAGTTCCAAAGATGAGCTCTTTGTAACACATTTCCAGTCGCTGAAGCTCAAGTGTAGAACATTCCTTTCAGTGGTAGGATAAGCAGCCCGCCCACCGCAGTGCATCTTGGGAAGGTGTCTGTAGCATATTTTGCTGTGAAATTAGGCCTTGTGGGATATGGCTGTTTGTCATTTTGATGTATTTTAAATAAATATATATATTTTTTAAAGAGCCTTTTTTACCAGTTCAAAAAAGTTTAATTAACCAGCGGTCACCACATCTGAATTTTTGTCTCTGGGGCGTAGATGGCAGGCCGAGATTAAAAGTGGGCGCTCGGCCGACGCCAGCTTGAGCTGCCTGGCGGGGCCCCCTTGCTGCCCTGATCGTGGGACGTCACGGCCAGTGCGTTCCCATCCTCTGCGGTTCGATCTTCTGCCCCGCTCAGGGACTGCCGAGTCCAGTCCCTGCAAGTGCTTTAGCCCAAGTGGGCTCTTCTCAGAGCACTGCCACGAGTAAGGTGCGTGTTCTCCATGAGGGAAAAAATGCACTTGTCCAGATTTTACCACCTAGGACAGATGAGAGGAGAAAAGACTAGGCAGCACCTGGGTTTCCAAGTCATTGTCAAAGACTCTGTGGGAGCGATCATTGCAGAGATTATTCGGGAGACTCGTCTGGAAAAATTAAGGTCTCCTGTGCGGGGAGGAATTGTTAAAATGCCAGCACACCCCTCCTCCCCATTTTTTCTAGAATTCTTTAAAAATGCAAAGAAAATTGAATGGTACTTGAGAATTGAGGGTGAGGGTTACCGCAGATTATAGACATACTTCTAGATTTCAGTTTCACAAATCCACACAATGCCATTTTTCAACTGTACAAAAGAATCTGCTTATGAATTTGACACAATCTTAGTATCAAAGGCCAAATTTTTCACCTGTTAATATTTTTCCACATTTGTCTTTGAATCTGAATAACTTTATACAGTACTGTAAATTTAACTTAAACATCGAGTTTGATGTCAATTCTTGTGAAAAGAGCTTTCTGCATGTAACAGACATAGAGTTAAAGAACACAGCAGAGGACAAAATCTGTAGGAACAGTTTGGGAACCAACAGAAAATGTCACCTCTCACTTGCCATCCAGATATCACTTTTACTAGCTACTTCTGAATTTGTACATTATTTGTAAGGAAAAGAAGGAAGCCCTAAGACCTGTCTAACTTAGTGGAGAATGTGTGTGTTGGGTTTAGGATGGATAGCTAAGTCTTATTGCGCTGTGTTATCTAACTTGTATATAAAAATTGTAATTGAAAGTTTGGATTCACCTGTTTCTCATGGTTTAAAAAGATGAGCAAACTCTGGAAATGTGACTAGTACATGATCTAAGGCTGTAGAAGTGAGGAAGCTCTTTCAAGTGCTAAAACTAAAGACTTCTAGTACTTGGCTCAAATCCATTAAGTACTGTTTGTATACCAGGATATGAGAGATGTAAATGTAGTAGGTCACTTTCACCCTTGTAGCTATAAAATAAAAATTTTGTAGAACAGAGATAGCTTGTACTACTGAATTAACAAAAGTTATACTAAAGATCCTGTTTTAAAAATATATATATACAGAGTTAAGCTTGTTGCTGTCACCCTGTCTGGATTTGAAAAGTGTGCTGACTTATATATATTTATTATATATATTACACACACACACACACACACACACACACACACATTCAAAATGGCCTAAAGCAGACATCCATGTAATTACAGTTGCAAAATGAAGACTTTTGGAAAGAACATTGTATCATAGTTCATGCATTTGCAGTGGATCTTTGTTCCTTTTTACTGTGGTAATTTTAGAAATGAGTGTCGAGTTTGAAATTAGATCTGCTAAATTGGGGTTTTGCTGCTTGAACTCTGCACTGGGTCCTCAAATAAACCGATGTGAATGTAGTTTTTTCCCTCTGTGTGAAGAAGCAGCCACACCCCAACAGAATAGGAGGAAAAATCTAGA